>OX235279.1:86875026-86923390 GCA_944472155.2 Trichobilharzia szidati | reverse complement strand
ACTCTTCACAGTCTTCCACATAATTTGGCCCATCAAAATTAGTAGGACTATCAATGAAAGTAGACGGCTTTGTCTTGCTCCTGTCTTCGCTCCAAATGCTTCTGTGAGCCTTCTATTGTAAAACTGCTTGACATATTGCTAGCAACTGAGATTTATAAATGTTTACTCCACTGCATTCCACACCATTGTATCAGTTACCAAGTTACTTGGTCGCTGAGGATATTGACGATCTTTTCAATACTGAATTCTGTGCTAAATCAAGTTTTTAAAAACAACAATATAAACAGATGGTTGTTTTTCTCGTTTTGTTATTCTGGAAGAATTACAACTTACGTATAGATATCTCATCAATATCCTTAACTGTTAACGTCCAGTTGCACTCTTCATTGGCTGTGCTTTTCGCTACCGGTTTAAGAGGTAACACTTTTACTGCCTTCTTCTTTTAATAAGAAATAAGAAAACAACTTTTATGAATAGAAAATTAGTGATTGCACTTTATCATTGGAATGAACAACACACATAAAAATGGATTTCATTCAACTTTTCAGGCACTAAAGTTTGTTTGAAATTACTTTGTTTTCAGTTTATCTTCATCAAAACTTTTATATGATATTCACTTAAAACGAATCAATATCACCCGAGTTCTTACTACTTTAAAACTTATTACTGTCTCACCAACCTTCGAAGTGAACATCAGTATTTTTTATTACTATTTTTATTCCTTTACGTTCCCAATGGAACACAGGGCTTCAGGCTAGAGGCTTGAAGTTTCCATAGCAGTGGTGTTTATTTTTACGGGATGGGGTTGCTAGCCTCATGCCCAACCTTCCTTCTTTACCAGTCTTATTCCTGGCTTAGCGAGGTAAAGGAGTGCGTCAGTGGCCAGGAATCGAACCCCGAACCACGTGAGTGGTCGGCGAGCATTCTACCGCTATGCCGCCTACGCGAATACCAGCACACCACTATTAAATAGCTGTAGATTATATTTCCATAGTACTAATTAAAGGCCATGATTGGTAAAACAAGCATAGTTGAGGGTAAGTACAATTACTTTCTGAATCACAGTTGTGCAACATTTCTGTGAATTATCAGAAATTATCAGTTACAGGTAACTGGAATCCAACTTTTTTATTATAGCTTGATTCCACACAGTATTTTTGGTACAGGTATGGAATTTTCAGCATGTGATATCGGTAGCCCAAATTTTGCAGGCCAACCATAGATATCAAGTGTGCATCGGCAGGGGATCGAACCCCGGACCATGTGCATGGTCGGCAAGTGTCCTAACCACTGTGCTACCGACGCACTTAATAGTTTAATATCGAAATGCCCTATGTAAGAGTTCATTATCTCATGTTCTATCCTCAATATGCATGCATTCAACCACTGTCGATGACTCAAGCGAATGGAAGTCGTAAGTTGAAAGTTATTACGATGAATACTTTTCTTAAGAATATAATGCATTACAATAAATATGTTTCATATAGACAGAACACATTTTAAAAAAATAAATATTTATACCTTTTTCTTAGTGTTCGTTTTTGTGCTTTCGAGAATTTTCCTGTCACTTATTGGCTGTAGTTTGCCTCCTTTATAAATTGCTAGAAATAATTAGAGATAAATAACCATTTGTAAGGATCTGTAGTCAATGACAGACTGGGAATATACACCTAACACTTTCCTGCTACATTATTATTAACTATTTTAGTAGCTCACATTACCATGTAAAGGATCCAGGAAAAATATGTGTTAAGAGTATTACCATTTATGAAATTTTCACTCATCCTACTTTCAGTTTCGACAACCATGTTCTTTGTATTTTATTGGTTTATGAACTATAAATTTTCGTGATCCATTGTATCTTTTATCAAACACAGGTGTATTTTATGTGAGTCAAATTCTCAACTTGCAAATAATTTGCTATTCGCAGTTTGCACATTTCGAGCTCAAACTTTGCCATAGTTTTCTATGGAAACCAAAATTAATCAGATCTGCCCGATACCAAAAATGGCAATCAGGAAGGCAAGCAGATCACACATTGTGATTTGAAAAATTTCAATTTCCGTAGGAAACTGTGGTGAAATTTCACCGCGGATCGTGTATATTGCAAATAGAGAATTCGATTCAGTATGTCACCAGATGGCCAGCCAGAATCATAGCCATTTGAGCCGACTCGGCTCATTGATCTGAGTCAAACTTCCCGCACCACTGAGGACCTCGGGAACAAAATAGCTGTCCAGAGTTGACATCACTTCGATCTGGCTAGCAAGCATTACTAGTTTAGGTGAATGTCATCCAACTACTCATATTAATCAGTTAGTAGTATATAACATTATGCATATTTTATGCGCGTCGGTTGATAATTTTCTGTGTATAACGAATCACAAACGGATTGATCTTTTGGAGTAATATAAATAAGTATATATATGTCTATAATGGTCTATTTATCAATCCGAAAAATGATAGCTTTCAGTATAGCTAACCAGAAGGAGATGATGACCAAAGCCAGCTCCGTTGGGTTTCAATTAATTTATCGAAGCAACCAGACTGAAACCATATTAGCTTTCTGTCTGTTCTTAACTGTTCACATTATTTGTTGCAGATTTGTTTTCAACAGGCTATTATGCCATTGTTGATGACACCATATCCTTATGTCTTCAGAAATAAGTATTCTTTTATCTCTTATTTCGTAGAGAGAGTGATGTCTGCAGCTCATGGAGCGAATTTTCTGACAGATATTTCTTCTGGAGTAGAAAGTTTTACTAGCGGAACTTTCATTGATATTCTAATCACAATTTAGTTGAATTTGATGGTGATAATGGTCCTTTACGAGTACCTATACAGATTTCTTTCAAGTGACCTCGTTTTAGTCGCCTCCGTTAAGCACTGTGATCAGACAACTAATTGAGCCAGAATATTTATTCGCTTATTTGAATCAGCCGTTATAAACTGAAACTGATTGACTATAACCTCTACGTTGGATGCTTGTATCTTGCATAGCTGTGGCCCTTTCCATTGCTAAGATGATAACGGAATTGTCTTTTGTGGTTATTGACTAATAAAAGTCTGAACTTGAGCTTTTTCTATCGTGGTGGAGAATTTTTTCATTCTCAAAGATTTTCGGTAATCTGAATACTGCAGTACATGAATTATCTTCTCTCATACTTCATGGTCTTAAAATTAAGTAAATCCCCCGAAACCAAACTACTTAGTCACCTACTTTATCGATACATATATGTGCTAATATTTTGACTGCCTCTCTTTTTGTATCAGGCACATACTCTCATTTTTATTAGTATGAATTTCATTGATTCACAAATGGCACTGAGATGATTCTAGGTATACCTTCTAGTGTTTTTAAAACTCTAAAGTCTACTTGATGAAATTCCTGGGTCTACATCATGCTGCATAAGTACATGGATAGAACTTCGACTTCTGAGAGATCCACCGATGCTAAAAAGCTTTTTGTGCATAAAAATATTTCATAGACCTTGGGATAGACACGGTGGTATTACATCTTCGAGTTGGAAAACATTCGATCCTATGAATTCCTTTCATTGTAATGACAGCTTCTGCTGTTTAAATTAACATTATCACTCATTAACTTCTTCCTTATTTGCCTCTATGATTGATTATTTTGATAGAAATTAACTTATAACGTAGATAATTACCTTGTTGAAATTCTTCAAAATCTTCTATTCCCAGTCTTGGTGATAATTTATCTAACTCCATTAAAACAACACCATCATTAGGTGGTTCATTCCATCTCATTAATTTTCGATCATCTTGAATGCGTTTTATCAGTTGAGCATGATCTCGATAAACTTCAGAATAAGTTAACTGTCTTTTCGATATGTTTTGCATTTCTTCTTCGTTCCATTCATAATCTGGATCTGTATATGTATATCTTGCCAAACGGCAAAACAAAGTTCTGCAACGAAAAAATTAATTAACTGTTAGTTTGTGAAATAATAAGGAAATTTCAACGAGTGAACTGATCAAGTCAGATGAGTGCAGAGTGTACAGTCTACAGTGAAATTCCACAATGAAGATGATAACAACAAGTTTCAGTGAAAATCTGCGTCCTTATATAATGGTATTGGTTCACATTTCAAAGGCTGTATAGTATATGAACTATTCATAATTCAAATGAACTGTCGTCAAGATTTGACAGAATAGTTCTAAAATATTTGGGCGCCGAGTGAGAAGTAGACATTTGTAAAAAATTATATTTGTAAAGTCTCAGCGAGATTGAAATGAGTAATTCCAACGTTTCGTTCGGCAATCTGGTCTGAACTTCTTCAGGGAATAAATTAACAAAGAAACTGTGTAACTGGCACAATCATCGTGTTTTCACTCTCCGTTGTCTGCAACAGAATGCATATCCTAAATCCGTAGCTGTCGAATCACCTGACAACTCCAGTAGGTCGAATAAAGCAGCTCAATCTTCAGAAAGAAGGCAAAGCAATAAGTCCGACAGGGTGCTTCTACTAAACGCTAATCCTAAACACCATAATTTTGAAAATACGTCTGACCATAAAATTCTAGATACTAACAGTTTGAACAGACATGAAGGCGTGATGTTAGCTGATGCATAGGAAATCCTTATTAATAAATAAAAATGGATATGTATCACTAATTATTAATATTTGGTCAAAATTCTCGACTGTCCATATCTTCTTATGGAAACGTTAAGAAATGTTTTACAACTGTTTACCCACACACACATACACACTCTGTTTAAAGTGTTTAACAAAGGTAGACCAATATTTGTAAGTCCGAGGTCAAATTTTGATCACATCTCATAAAATTTTGTTTACTATACTTGTTGATACTTTTTGAATGACTCATGACTGGACAAGTTTTTAAAAACAAGTGATGTTCCTTTTTATATATAAACCTATGTTATGTTAATTTCGATTAATTTCCCTGAAGAAGTTCGGACCAGATTGCCGAACGAAACGTTGGAATTACTCATTTCAATCTCGCTGAGATTTTACAAATATATAATTTTTTACAAATGTCTACTTCTCACTCGGCCCAAATTTTAGGATTATTTGTCAATCTTGACGAAGTTCATTGAATAATGATGTACACAACAAGGTTTCTTAATATATGTGTAAAACTTGGCACTGTGGTAATAAGTAATTCCATATTAGTTTGTTTATTACATATATCACACAGTGAAACAGTATTATTTACTGGATGACGTTTCTAACAAAATTTATTGTTCATAATCATTTCATCAATTATAATCACACGACTTCGAAATTTTTTAGTTTTCTTTGTTCTCTCCTATTTTTCGTAGGGGTGGTAGAATTTTCCAGATATCTGGGACAGGTGTTGAATTATTCCTATTACACGTATTCTCTCTCAGCTTATTCGACAAACAAAGCTTCCGTTATCAATCTCTCCCTTAACCCTGTGACATTAGATTTTAAAACTGTCATCATTATATCCCATCCCTTTGTATGGTTGTGTGTAACTGCATGTAGTGCTATAGCTGAACTACTCTCTAGATTTCTTATCTAATTCGGGTCAACTAATCTAGAATTTACTAGGGTTTTTATGCTCGGCTAGTCTGACTGCACCTATTCTACTAGATTAGCCTATGTATTTGACCTGACAATCATTGGAGGCAGGGAATTAGATAAACTGAATTGTTTCGTTTTAAAAGCTCCACAGGATCCTTTAACCAACAAAGCTTGTTTCTAATTGAGTTTGTGGGTTTGAATGCCAATTTTATTCCTGCCTTGTTAAGAATTCTGCGTAAGGTGGTTTCCGAGGTTCCTTCCTTGTATGGAATTACTACTGGTGATTTAGATTCCTTATTCATTGGTATTGTTATTATCTTGCACATGTTTGACATGCATGTCGTCATTAATATTATTATTATTATCACTATCACTACTATCATTATTTATTTTATTTTTACATTTCCCTACACACTTTCTGACTAATTTATCAGGGTAATTATTAAGTTTCAAAGCTTCTCTTATATGCCTCACTTCCCGTCATAGATTTTTTCGGTACTACTTAGTTTTTGTGCTCCATTATTTGAACACTTCATCAATCCTATTTTCACTGACATAGGACTGGATGATCGGAAGTCCAAATATCGTTTTGAACGTGTAGGTTTCGTGTAAACACTAGTGTTTAACTTCCCATCTTCTTTCCTTTTTACGCTACAATCTAACATTGGAAGCTCCCCTTCCTGTATCTATTCAATTTCTGTTCCCTATTTCCATACGTTTCTTATTCACAAAACTCTGCAGAATTTTATGCATTCATTAAAATTCGGAATATTATTTCTATCTTTCAAACACATACATTACAAGGATTTCTAAAGTGAATTCATATCAATTCATGATGTAGATCTACTTGAAATTAGTCAAACCTCTGCATGCCTAACATCCAAAAATGAATAATAAATTGGAGGTGTATAAAAATTTTTTGAATTTCGAATAATAAAATTGTAAAAATTTGTGCCACTGAGAACGATTTTCAAGTACATCATAGTTGTCTACTAACTACACCACCATTCTTAATTCAGACATTCTTCTCCAGGATTCAAGGATTTGTGTGCAGTGACCAGTCATGTGAGTGAACAAACGATGTGTAACTGTCTTTTTGTAATTGAGAAGGGTGTTCACTCAAGCATTCTGAATAATAGTAAAAGTGATTAGATATTATTCATTCACACACTGAGTCATTCTGTTCTAATAAGAAAAATTTTCAGGAATATCATAATTTAAGTAATGAATTCAAGAAAAGTCTTTAAAGGTTAAAGCATGAATGAACTTTAAACTGCTTACTTGAATTCATCTTGCTTGTTAGTTGGTCTAACACTGGCGTATCTGTCATTTGGAAAGGCAATTTTTGTTGATAATTTAGCTAGTGTCTCAAATCTCGATACATGAGATGGTAAACCTTTCAAACTTTTCATACTCATGAGACTGATAATTGCCGCCCGTGGGCATTCATAATTCGATCCAAATGTGACACGATCTGTGTTCCTTCCAACTTCATGACCCCATGTAGGAACGATACCTGCAAAACAAGAGTATAGTTATTCATCTATTTTGAACAAATACAAATTGCTTAATTCATTCTGCTTTGATATAAGACATGAAGTATTTAAGCCTGGCGTGTTTAGTTCTTTAAAAGTCATAGCACATTGCTAAAGTGACCAAGGAATGATATTATAAGAATATGCTACATATTATTTTGATAAGGATGCTTGCTACTGAATGTTTTTTTTTATTTAGAGAGAGTAGAGTAGAGAGTAATTTCTTACTAGACCTATTGATCTGGTGTTTTACACGGTAAGATAAGCCATAACTAATCATATTAATGACAACGACATGATTGTGAGCAATATACTGTGTTCGAAACATCTTTCATTTATCAATACTGTATCGTTATGTGTTATTTCAAATGAACTTATCTAATATGGAAGTATATTCTGCCAATGTCTAAATGCTTCTAAATCAGTGCTATTTAATTTTATCTGGAAGACAGTGGATATTACAAAAACAAAATAGATCAATGCGATATCTAGTGCTGACTAATTTACCTTCAGGCACAAAATATTATCTGTTATGTATGACTAAAGCCATTGGAATCGATCAGAGTGAACCAAAGACTGCTCTGACAATGGCAGCTGACTTAATTCTTACCACAATTTATGGGGTCTAATACTGTTTGTTTTTATTAGAGTTAAATTAGATTTGAGGTTGACATCATCAGCTAGCTTACTGATAATCTTAACAAATTAGGCATTATCGTCCTAATAAGAGGTTACGATTGCATTCATTGTGTTGGAGGCTATTTACTGCAGTATTAAGAACAACTAAACTCGCAAACATAATGCAACTAAATGAAACTGGACTTTGTGTGTATTTGGAAGGCACCTACATTAGGAGTTCCATATTTATAAAATCTTAGTTTAATCAGAAAGAAAACTGCCAAATCGAGAGAAAGCAGAGTCTTTATTTATACTGATCCCTGTAGCTAATCGTATATATTTAGGTGACTTTCATACTTAACTATGCTTTAACGTGTGATACAAATATTGTTTGATTTATATAAATAGAAGGATTGTTTTTACTTTCTTCTTGATATCGTGATCGAAAAATGAGAAACCTTGTGTTTCAGCCTTTATACTTTTGTTATTTATCACTGTTGCTTGTAATTGTGGTGTCAGCATATGATGAGCTCCTCCATCCAATCAAACAAAATCCCTACAAAACCAATACCTGAAAATTAGTCTGATGCTCACTAGCGACTGGCTCTATTCAGGCAGTGACCTGGGGTTCTAGTGGGAAGCCGTGACCAGTAGGATACAGCAGGTTGAAGATGAGGCAGTAACTCATCGAAGACATTGCGAAGTGATCGCTTCATGTCGTAAATTGGTAGAAGTTGGAATTTATGCGCTGTCCATTGGATCGGGTCCCAGTGGCTTAATCGTGAACGAGCTAGCTCGCCTTATAAGCAGAAGGTCCTGGATTCAAACTCCGGTGGGTGGGTACTACTGAAGAGTCCCAAACTAGGACGAAATACATCTGTCCAGTACTCCCAGGTTTTCCAGTGGTTCTCTAACTGATGTCAGGTCATGATGAACTCCTCCATCCAATCAAACAAAATCCCTAAAAAAACAATACTTGAAAATTGTGGTACTGTATTTTTTAGAAAGATATTTTTTCTTCTTTTTGGATGCCATGATATTTATCGAAAACAATCACTCTAAAAGGAAGTGTTCCGGAGACGGTGATAATTTAATGTGCAGTAGAATTGAATAAAACATGATCTACAGTTACTGACGCTAATTACCAAACAACTGAATACAGTATAAAATATACTCTTGCATGTGGCTTTCAAATATTCTAATATTTAATCGATTAATAAGTAAAATAAACCGATTACCTGGATTGAATTTTACTTCCTGTGGTATTGTTATAGTTGGTGAATATCCATGAAAAATTAACTTGCTCTGATAAATAACAGTTGGATTCTCATCGTTTGACTTGCTAAGAATTAGAATATGTTGAACTGTATGAAATTCGCCTTGAATAATTAGAAGAAGAAAAATTTAATTTAGCCTAATTTGTAGAAATATTTTGCAGACGAAAAGTGGAGAAATAATAATGATCATTGGATTAAAAAGTATAAAGACTGTGTATGACGCAAATGAGATCTTATAAAAAGGAAAATACTGTACAGTAAATCCTTCTGTAGATTTAGGAAGCACTTTCTGGTTTTCATATAAACACCCTGTTTAAAAAAGAAGACTTATATGCAAATGGTAATAAACATTTGTAGCTTAGAATGCAAATGTTTTGGCTGAATTGTTATCCGAGTCAACGTTTCTGGGAATAGGACACTTAATTTTAAAAATTAATCTGTTTTCAACTTATATTTTAAATAGTGATTACAATGCCACCTAAGGCTTTATAGTAAACGGCTGCCTGAGAGAATATTTCAACAAGAATAGACTGTGAGTAAGAATATGAATATTCTTATCTCTGAACTATACAAATTTCCTTTTCAGATCTTTACAGATAAGTGAAAGCGAGTCAAACAGGATGAAACACTTCATAAAGCTATCATAATTTTAAAGTTTTGAAAGATTAAGCAGACAGTAAGTACAGAGAATTTTAAAAAATTAGAAAGAAGGATACAGATACATTCAACTGCAGAGTAATAAAATAACCAGTTTCAAAAGAGCATGATGCATGGATTCATGATTCCATTACCATTAGCGTCATTTAACTTTGCTGAATGATTTTTAACATTACGTAAACAAAATCAAGTACACAGGAACCAATGTACCCTTTTGTCGGATAATGCAACTATTCCCCCCTCCCCCGAAAAATCTTATGCTTACTGCAAACGATCTATCTGTTTATTATTGTTGGATTGTTCGTCAATTGAGCTTCATTTCTATCTACTACCTCAGCAGTCAATAAGTTCAGCAGTACCCTCCTTTCTCATCTTTATCCCAGTCTCAGGCTTTGATACATGCGTCCAAAAGTGTTCAGTACTGCCTTCACAGTTCAGTCTCAGTTCACTAGCCAATAGAAAAATCTAAATTTCTGTTTTTTGCATCCTATGTGCATTGATTTCTCTAGGCCCTTTCAGTAGCGATGCATTTTAATCTTATTTGTTATGTATCGTTCAGTGGGCAGCATAATACAACGACTGACACCATAATTCTGAAAGCAGAGAAGTAATGTGGGTGGTATTCGACTACTCATATCAGTCATTCAGTAGTATATGCTTGCTTTTTGGAGTACAATTTATGGTATCAGGCAGATCACATAGTATAGTATAAATAATTTTGGTCTCCAGAGGGAACTGTGGTGAAACTTTTACCTCGAACTGTATCAACTGCAAATTGCAAATTCTATTCAATGTTTACCAGTTCGCCAAAGTAACCAGTCGGAATTTTGGTGGTTTGAACTAATTTGGCTCTCTGAGCTGAGCCAAACCCCGTGCACCTCTGATGACGTTGGTCCCAAGCGAGCGAAACGACTGTCTGGTGTTCCAATCACTTAAATCTGCCCGGCAAGAACTACTGGTTGATATTAGCTGGTATCTCAGTAAGATAATTAGCTTACAGAAAATTGGAATTAAGTAAATAGATTTGTTTTCTTTAAGCTTATGAGCGACATAACAAAAACCTTAATCAAATTTTTAATTGTCATTATAATTACACAACCAATTATACTAAAATACACTGTTAGGTAACTTCCATCCCACATTCTACACTTTTATACCCATATGCTTTTAGCAAAGAAAACACTTCGCGTTAATACAAGGTTTTTGAATTTAGGAATCAAGTAAATCAAATCACTATGCCATTTTTTCGAGAAGAGTTTAAGCAAGTAAGTATGTTAAGATTCGATTTTTCCTGAAATGCAATTCAAAACATATGTGCATACCTTATTGTTCTTAGTGTAACGTTAAACTGTTAAATGTCAAATATTCTAGAGCTCAACGTTTGCAACTAATGAGATCATATGGGACACAGACGCAATGTATGGTCTTGTCGGAAAGCAAACAGAAGTCCTATCGTTACATCAGGAACTAGAAAACCACTCAAATCCAAGCTAGTGGACTGTTGTTGCTACCATGAAAGAGAGTGTTGCAACTGAAGCAATATTTTAGCAAGACAGATATACATGTTATTATTAACACGAAATCCATAACTGGTTGGATAGCAGTTTGCATTGACGAATAGCTTTACTCCACTGCTAGTTCGTAGGACTCTGGCTGACTTCAAAGAAGATTTCGTCATGAGCAGACATCAGATTTTAATGATTCCATAAACGGTATCCTTTTGTGACTGAAATATACCATGAAATACTCTCCATCCCAAGCTAGTTATCTCTCTGTCCTTCCATATGATTATTCTTACGCTGTCTGTTTCTCTATATTGTTTTCTTGTTTTTTTGCATTTATTTCTAGTTCAAAATTTGTGTTTTTTTGTTTTATTTTGTTTATATACTTTATTTATGTAAACTGATATTTTACTGTTGTGAATTTCTTCAAGTAACTTTGTGTGTACTATAAGAAGCACCAGACGACCCTTATTTTTTGGGAAACTCATATTCCGTTCAATCAATGTCTCGAAAGGTGAGATTTTATTTATTTACCTTGCGATTTTAAAGGTTTATTAGCAAGTTTACATGTAAATCACAGGGAGAGTGGGAAATATACTGATAAATACAATTAGATCGATTTTCACAAACCTTTTTTACTGTTAATTATAATAAAATACGAAGAACACTTCCTTAGGGACGAAATAACTTGTTTTCGTGACGGATCTAATCATGTATTGGCATCATTTATAAAAAGAGTAAAAGTCAAAAAAACATTTTTTTTCTCAGCCTGTGGTGTGGTTTTGAATGACTCTGTAACCGGTGTCAGATTGTGACGATAGTATCTCCAAAATCAATCAATCCCTTACAAACATACCATGCTGGAATCATTTTTAAATGATTTTTAAGATGTCAAGCTGTGTCATTGTAAAACAATATGAGTTCCAAGATTGCCTGTGTTACAGGAATGCCTTTAACACGAGTCAAACGTTCGCTACTCCTAAAATATTACTTCATCGGGTTATTTAGACTAATAGAGATCTTGTTTTAATAATGACTGAATACCTTCCAGGATGGCATATAAATCCTTATATACAGTGCTAGAAGAAAAATATTCAAACATAAAGGACCCAGATTAGGAGTGCTGAAAAACATCTAAGAAATCAGGTCACTCATATATTCACTGACTTACCAAATTGTTTTGGACTGAAGCATACAGTAATTGAGCAGCTATTCAGTGGAGAAATTACTCCTTTGTCCGGTTTCACAGTGAAATGGGCAATCCGAGGTATTTGAAAATGTACTGGTAGATGTTTACTTTGGTTTGATAACTTTAAATAAGCACATCGTTTAAGACCAGTTAAACAAGCAGGAAAGTGTATGCTTAACTGATTTTCATACATTTGTCTAATTTTAATCCCTTCATTATTGGCTTTCTCATTCAGTTTAGTATCCTCTTGATTTTCTGCATCAAGCGGTTGATTATTTGGTGAAATTAATAACTGAACTGGTATTAAGCATCCCGTTAGAATGATCTCTAAGTTATCATTTTTTTCATCCAGAGTAAATGATGATCGTGCAGAGCTTTGAGATTCTAAAAAATATAAGTAGTTTAATATTACTATAAACTTCAATTCCATGATGTAGAGGTCTTTAATAGGAAGAGATGTTTTTGATCTATAAAATTTCATGGACCCATAATATCTCAAACAGCCAATATTAGTTAATTACAACTGCAGAAAGAAACAGAAGTTTTCAGTTATTTCTTCGCTGACAGAAGAGAGGGTACTTGGGTAGATTTAGTTGGAGTATAGGTATTTTAACTTACACTGATGAAAAAATCAGGTTAATGATAATGGGCTTCTAGACAGAACTTTGTTAAAGGCTAAACAATAACTTACTTGAAATTTATACGTCCTACAAATGAAAAACAGAACGAATCAGGCGGACGATCTTGATCGACAAGTATACGTCTGTCTCTTTCAGTTGTGATGAAACTAAAGAAATATAACCTTGACAACTTGCCTACTGGATAGCGGATCAGCACTTTTCAATGTTTTGCACACAATTTAGAACCAACTTATGAAATAAATTTTGTCACAGTGAAACCTAATAATGACATTCAAAGCTAGGTTTAAACGTTCCATTAAAACACCTTATTCGCACTTTGATGACGCATTTCTATTTCCTGTCTGACGTTAGAGGTTATTTATTAAGGCAGTGTGCTGTATCTGCTGTTGTTTGAGCCCACTGACATTCTGTAACTGCAACATTTAGAAGGCTAATGTGCCGCCGAAAATTCAAGCTCACCCGGTAGAGGGTCTTTTTCAGTAACTTTAGAACTAATGTATTTATTTCATGGTTGGTTCTCCATTTCAATGATTTATACATATGAAATATACCCCCGCTTGATCGTCAGTGCATCTAGTGAGTTCTTATAGTTGGTAAAATCTTTAGTGGGTTCACCATCAAGACAGTTACATATCACCACCTGAAATGCTTAACTAGTCAGTTGAGTTTGAAATGCTCCAGTCACCTTTATCAAAAAAAAATTAAAAAAATCAAGTGACCCGAAAACAGATTTCCATCTGATAGCAGCAGTTTTTCCCAGCGAAATGGACCAGAATTTTGTATGACTTCATTCTGATGTTGCAAGTTTATCATATCGTAATAAAATTTGAAGACCAGAAGTGCAATTTAACGTACTGAGCAGAAGTTAATTACTTTCTTACCCTCTTTATTAGAGCAATCTCCAGCTCCCAAATCTACTTTGCGTATACGTAGATATACAGAAAATGGTTTAATTGGTGGGGATTCATTCAAGCTAATAAATCCTTGTTTTGATTTCTTCCATCTGGGAGCAAGACGTATAGAAACTGGTAGCTTTTCAAATGGTTTCAGTTCTCCGTGATCAGGATTTATGCTAAAATATTCACTTATCCGGACTGGTGAGCCACTTCTTGCACTTTTTGATACATTGTCGCTGCTTTTCAACTTCTGCGTATAAAATAAATGTACGAAAAAAGTTA
Source organism: Trichobilharzia szidati (assembly GCA_944472155.2). Taxonomy (NCBI): domain Eukaryota; kingdom Metazoa; phylum Platyhelminthes; class Trematoda; order Strigeidida; family Schistosomatidae; genus Trichobilharzia; species Trichobilharzia szidati. The sequence continues at coordinate 86,909,259 of OX235279.1, read as the reverse complement.
AATGGATAAATTGTAGTTGCAGTTAAAAGTACGTCCGTTTCCAGGTTTTTCTTATCCTAAACGTTAATTAAAAATTAGTGATACAGATTTATATGCTAAAAATAAGTCTAATCTATTGAAGAATTAGTTTGAAGCATTTTATGGAGTTGAATTCTCGCATAAAGTGTATACAGTATATACAAAATGCAGTTTAAGGAGCAGTATTCCAGGTGTCTCATTAATCTAGTGAATAATAAAGAGAAAATATGTCAGTATTTCTCTTATCAGTATGATAATCAAATATTTATAAAGAAACATATCTAAAGGTTTGTTATTCATGAACAAGAATTTCACAACTTAAATATTACCTTATCTCAATGTAAAACTTCGATCAAATGAGTGCTTTACATGTTAAAAATCACATTTCAGTTGAGAATATTTCTCTTTACAGGTCTATATGGAGGCTTTTACAAATCTTAAATACAGTAAAATACCGATTTTTAATGAAGGAAAGCAAACACAAGTGCCACTATTTTCTGAACATGAAAATCAACTGAGTGTCGTAAAACGCTGGATTTTCAGGGTTTTAAGAAATGGATATTTGCATTTATGCATTATGAACCATCTCCCTCCTCACTAATTATTATTGGCTGGTATAAGGTTGGATTAGAAAACAAAGTCAAGGATGATCACTTCAAAACACAGAATCCGCCTCGCTATGGTTCTGAGTCATATAGAGAGGTGTGGAGTGATTGGCTGGGGACCTCGAGACGCTAAAGACCAGTGGCTGCAGATTATTGGTGGTACAGGTATAAGAGATATATAAAAGCGCACTTAATTTCACTCTTTGCGATCTCCTGAATCCATTCAATTCTTTTTATTCTCCATATCGTTATTTTCCTGTTATATATTTCTATTTCCTACAAATTCTTTAAAATTCTGTTTTTCTGAGCATGTCCGTTTTACGAAGTGTGAAAACTTGTTTGGTTTTAAACTTTCAGATCTTGCAATGAAGTCGGGTAATACGTCAAGAAATATTTTTGAAACGTAATTAACTGATGGCAAAAATAGATGAATGTATTTAAATACTCACAGAATCATTTTTATTGCAAAAGCTAGCAAAAAATGATGTGTTTTTTGGCGAATAGTTTGTCAGATTCCATCTGCAATAAACATTGCTGTTGTAATAAAGGTAACCGTAATTCCAGTGGTTTATCGAAGCTCCACCTGCATTTTTACCCAATACTTAAATCATATTCCATGTGATCTTACTTTTATCGCCTTCAGTAGTTTTACAATTTGTCACTTTAAATTCTGGTTTTATCACTTTACCAACGACCTCGATAGATAAAAACTCACTTCCGTCCATTTGAATCCTACATTAGAAGCAGTTATTATAAATTAATAGTGCATACCGGACAACTTCAACAAAGTCACGAGTATCCCTAGGGATAAATGTTACCTATGAAAAAGATGTTATATTCAAAGCAAAAATAAGTAACTTTTAGATTAACATGAGAATTTGGTTCAACCATCCCAGATCGGGGTACTATATCGATAGATGAACTGGATATGCTAAGTATTCTAAATTTCCCATGTTTGGAACCCTTGTTTTCAATAAAAAGTGTTTTCGTTATCACTCTGTTTTCCTGAACCAGTACTCCGAGATTCAGAGAACGTGGGATATTCCACACAGGGATGGGAGTAAATCTATGACGTTAATTCATTGTCTTCTAACAAAAAAACTAACATGTGAATAGGGACTTTATGCGGATTGCCATCGATGGTTAAAACTATGGATTCAGTGGATTCCTTTGCTTCTGAGACCTTTAAAAATACAGTACAGTTATGACAAATCCCAGGCGCTAATATTATATCCGTTTGACTATCTGTTATTTCGATTGTCTAAGCATCTCAAACAAGTAGAAAATATCATTACTTCAGTTGATGGTGGGTAAAAGCGAACAGTCTTCTTTGAAGAACAAACGTTTTGAACTGTCAGTGAGGTTGTATATTGTGAATCGTTTTGAATATCACGAAACACTATTTCGCATGGCTTTATTCTAATCCCCAAAATGTCGACAAAAGGCGTTTTACACGGAATCATCTTCAAAACATTCAGAGTTCTTTTTGAAATATTTCAAGGTTGTACCCAAGGTGCAAAATCCTCTTCAAAAATTAAAACATCGAATATCCAATATCGTTTTAACGAGCTAGTATAAATTAATTTGATTCCTTTGTGCTCTCCTCTTTATTATGAGGTAAAGATTCCTTATCTTTGGTAAACTTCTACGTATCTCGTACCACCACTCGAATGTCGTAGCTTTGGTTGACTCCTAAACGAGTTGTACTGGGATTTATTATATGTGGCTTGTAGTATGACGTGTGTTAAGACGGTTACTACTGTAAATGGAGTTGATCCTTTCACCAGTTAGTCCTTCGGTATCGTCGTCAAAAGAAAAGAGGTAATAATTATAGACATTATTAGTGAAGTTATTCAGACTAACAGGCAGAAAAAGAAATAAAGAAAACGTAACAACAGACAGTTGATTAAATTTGAAGTTGATATATATACATGTATATATATATCGGTAATAATAATAAGTGTAGTTAGAGTTGTCAGAAGAGTAAGACGGGAGAGAACGTAAAGAAATAAAACGAGGAATTCAGTTGTCTACCCCGAATGGTGTGTGGGATTTTAAAGGGATAGGCCGTTTGAACGCAGTCCTTGTGTAGCTGCATTACTGTCCAGCCTTTGCATAAAGGTGTCCACAGACGGTGCCAAAACTACATCTTCCGGTAAGGAATTCCAGGGACGGCAAATCCTCAGTGAATAGAAATGGGAGCTCACCCGAATCCTTGCCCTCTGGTGAGCTATCCTTCTGGGATTTCCACGAGGAAGCCTATACCTACTCAATGGTGGAACACCTTTGTTTGGGTGATTCTGGTCATTTGTTATTTTTTAATAATCAAATCCCCCTAAGCTGACGGTAGCTAAGTGTGAATAGGTCTTTTTCTTTAGCCTTTCATCATATGGTTTACTTCGGAGACCAACTACTCCTTTTGCTGCCCGTCTTTGGACTCTTTCCATGAGGTCTCTTCTATGTAGTGGGGTTGCAATAATATTATGCACTTCAAGGTGTAGTTTGACGCATGTTTTGTACAGCCTTAGAAAGGGCTCAGGAGTGAGTGCGCATATGCCCTCGATACTTTCCCCGGGTAATTTACGCTTGTGTTCATTTTTTCCGTTAGAACTAGACCTAAGTCACACTCCGACGTTGTGCAAGATAAGCTTTCGTTGCATCCTGCAGCCTACAGGTGCTTAATTTCACTACTTTGTACTTTTTCAGGTTGAAAATCAAGTTTCGGATTCCAGGTTATTAAAGTTAATAGGTTTGATGCGCCTGATAAATCTTTTTATTTGCTCAGCAATAAAGATACAGTCTTGCTCTCCTTAAAACAATAAATGTTGAGGCCATAGAGGAGAATCCCTTGGGTGCATAATTCAAGTTGTTATTCCGACTTAGATCCAACAATATTTTTAAAAGCTTCCAAGCTTCTGCACCACAGTCCACTCCAGTCTTCGGGCCATGTTTTAGATCCACACCTAATCTTCATACACTGTAACCATAAGCAGATTAAAGCCACTTGTTAAATAGATCTTCATGTTGTCGTGGATGATGTGAATAACTATACTCTTTCAAGAGACGATTGCTAATGTGGATCATGAGGTACATTCGGGAACTCACTGAAAATTCTAATGTCCAACCTAAATCAAGGAAAACATAATAGACAATCAGGTGTAAGGGAACGAAAGAGTGACTGTTGCATCGTGCTATCAAAACTGCCTCAACATTATCCATATATAAATGAGTCCCCAAACAGCCACAAATATCATGCTTTACCCCCATATGAGTTATCAACACAAATTTCGAGGGTCGGACCTCCTCTGGAGCCATCAGTCTCGATGGTTCAATTGCTGCAGGGATTTCAAAGCTGAAATTTGAAGCCCTCTGCTGCAATCGAAGCATACAAGAATAAAATATAATACAAATAAATAGGGTGTTAATTTAGGCGATTTAAGGAGCAGTCTGGCTACCGGGTTAGGGTCGCCTAGGTCAGGCAGTCAAACACTTGTACTATCATAGCTGAGGTCTGTCAGGATAGGTGGCCACATGTCAAACGCGAATGATACACCTAGTTGAGCACAACAGGAAAATGAGTTCACAATCTATCAAGCAATATGCCTTATTGCCCTGCTGGACATATACTGATTTGGGCTTGTTTACTAGCTCATTGTAAACCCAAAAAGAGGGATGTTTAAGAATGAGGCAGGATAAACATAAGATGACCCAGAGTTCAGTCGATTTACGTCGCAAAACATTTTCACTTCTCTAGAGATGAAAATATTAACTACTGTAACGGTGAACCTAATGATGATATGGCCCTAACGTAAATGTAGAAACACAAAAATAGTTCTTGAGAGGCAAGTGATGTTAAAGCTTTGCCGCGCACGTTCAGCTTAAACAGTAGAAGTGAGCAGCTGGGATCAGAGACCATTGTAGAATATCGACGGCTATATATGCGCGCCCTATGGTACTACTGGATTTTTCCGGGGTTGGTAGCCCAACGCCAAACCTTGCTTCTTTTCCCGGATTTAAAACCGGCTGGAAAACCAGCGAACTAGTAAACTGGGCAAGGTGAGGCAAAGCCGTCGTTTTGTCTATCCCACTTAGTGCTAGAAAAAGTGAAAATTTGCATTTAAAAGAATTTTTCTGGAGTACATATTATGGGTAGCAAATTGGATATATCACACAGTGAAACAGTATTATTTACTGGGTGACGTTTCGAACATAATTTATTATTCACATTCACATAAATTATAACCACACGACTTCAAAACTTGAGTTTTGTAGTTTCCTTTGTTCTGTACTATTTATCGTAGGTGCGGTAGAATTTTTCAGATGCCCGAACCAAAAGATGTTGAATCGTTCCTATTACACGTATTTTCGGTTGATTAGATATATAAATCTTCCGTCATCAATCTCTGCCTCCACCCTGTTTTACTAGATTTTAAAACTGCCATCTTATCCCATCCATCCTATTGTATGTTTGTGTGTAATTACATATGATGCTCTATCTGAAATATTCTCCATACTTCTTATTTTATTCGTGTCAAATAATCTAGATTTTGTGCTCCGGTAGTCTGACTGACCCCGCTCCACTACTTTGACCTATGTATTTGACCCGACAATCACTGCAGGGTATCAGATAAACTAAACTGTTTTATTTTATTGTCCTTACTAGCTGAATCCTTTAACCGACAAGGCTTGTTTCTAATTCAGTTTGTGGGCTTGATGCCACTTTTATTCCTGCATTGCTAAGAATTCTCCGTAAGTTTTTTTCGAGATTCCTTCTTTGCACGGAATTACTAGTGATGATTTATATTCCCTATTGCTGGTGTTGTCATCGACCTGAGCCTTTTTGGCCGAGTTTTACGCATATGCCGTCACATTAGTTATGATCCCACTAAATGCTATACGCATATATTAATATGACTTATGGTCTTCCTGTCCGAGGACTAATCAATAAATTCACGTGACTTTCGCAAATTTAAGCATTAGGATCATCATGTTCCAAACACTCGATGCCTGAAAAGTGAGATCACTGCTTTATACATACGCCCTCGAGCTCCATTCTCGACAGACGAAGTTAGAACCATAATGGAAAGGCTACAATAAGTATGCCTCAAAGAAGAAATCCACAGAATCTTTAGAAAGTTGCGCCATATCAGAAATGAAGACAAGAAGCCATAGCAAAAACTAATGGGTACAGTTACCACCGAGGACTACTATCCTGTATAGTCCTCTGGCAATGTCAGGGTTGGGACAAACGCTATCGAGTTTTAAATTTACCTCACCTCTGGTTTTATCGTCTTTCACTGGGTAGAACAGTTGCGGTCAATTGGATTTGGATTTACCGTAGGTAGGTGCTGCCGGGTATGGTTTCGTGTGGTTGTGTTGTGCGTGGTTTGCAAGGAACTGTGATGAATATAAGTGTAAATTTTGACTACACTTACGTTATTTCATCTCTTTTTTATACAGACACAACGCTTTTTCTTGTGTACAGTCCATTGAGACTTGTTGGCAGTTATGTTGGCTATCAGTGACTACTATCCCGTGGGTTCCAATGCCTTTCTTGAGTTGTGGTTATGTGTACAATATTTTATCCTTCGGTATTTCTCATTCACGTAGTCTAATGATCTGTTTTTCCTGCAAATTAGCTGTGACAAGCTGTGGCAGTAATATGCCTCGTTAACGAAACCTTTTTAGCAGTTCATCGCAGGTAATGAGTGGGATTGGGAGCAGCACAAATGTAAGAACCTGAGAACGCATTGGAGGACTTTCGAAAATTGAGGACCTTATGAGCTGTTAACAGTGTCGATCTTTTGTTCGTGCTACGTTCACAAGCAGAGGAAAAATCGGAGAATGAGATGTATCCTTGCAGTGTGATAACTTCATGGAACTTTTATCCTGTGCGTGTGTTTTGTATATCAGACCGCCATCAGGGTATTGTTAAATGTATTCTTGCAGCATATTTCGATGGAAAAATTACTAGAAGTCAATGATTTTATATATGTGTATTTTTCATTATATTTTCTACACCACTGTGTTCCACATTTCAAAAGAAGAGTAAACTATGATAATTTATTTAGTACTTAAGTCCCAGGTGGTCACGTGAGTTAATCATGTAAATGCTTAGTTTATGTATGTGAATTTAATCTTTATCACTTTAGGAATGTCGAGTCGTTATGAAGTATCTCAATAAGTTAAATTCAGTCGGAAACAGACGTAGTCGCATTCAGACGAAGGCATCCTGACTAACGAGTGTTTCAAGACTAATCACCAGATTTTCATAATCTGTTGTAGGAATTGATTGAACGCACAACTACAAAGGAAGGGAAGTTCACTCATTCCCTTATAACCATGCAGATATTCTTTGTTCCAGTTTGTGATACCGGATAACTTTGGTTGTGGCACACAGTTCAGTTTGCATGAATATAGAAAGAGTTTAAACGTGACGCCATTTGGATACGGGACAATTTCCGTCGAACAGTGGAAGACACTTCCCAAACAAAACTTTCATCCTGGACTGTGCTCAGCCTGTGTGTGTAAATAAACTTGTTCGCGATGCAGTGAAATAAAACACTTTATCTAGTGTTCTTGTGTTCTGCTCGATATGCTTGCGGTGGGGGTGTGGCATGCTAGACCGGTACTCCCTGGGATATGGACTTTTTACTTACGTAAGTGTAATTCTGTGCGAATACTGCCGATTAATATAGGTGATGACTTACGAGGACTTAGGTCAATCCTAAACATTTGCCTAAAGTTGCACGAATACGTCTCAGCCATAGGTGAATCTGTAGGGACCATTGACAAAAATCTAACCTATGTAGGTGAAATTTAGGAATAGAACTTAAGCACTGCGGTTGAGGCAGATTTCGTATAGGACCTAATCTATGATAAAATGCTTCAAAAGTAAGCGATCAATGGTGAGTTTAAATCGAGGAGGTAGCAGTCTAACATAGTAGTGTATTCCGTTAGCAACTAATAAGTGACTTCCTACTAGGAATTCATGACGCAGATACAGTGTACCTGAAGCTATATTGTTTGCGAAAACGTAAGGTTAGGGGTATTCACGTGTGTGCAGACTCCCATATCGAAGTAATCAGGAAGATTATTATCCCTAGTGCATCATCAATGTGAATTTCTTCGTGTTTCTGGAATGTTGAAATCAGCCAACACTATTTTACAGCTAGGAAGAGATCGGATATAATATGGAGGATGTTACAAGACTTTTGATTACAACAACGGATGGATAAGAACAGCAAACATGGCGATCAAACGCAAACGACTAGAAGTATCAATCCGCAGTAACCGAAGACACCCAAGGTCTCCTCCGCTAAACATTCAAGTTCTACAAACTCGGTGGCGGAAACACCCGGGAACTCCGGAATTGCAAAAGGACCAGTTGCATCCACTGGAAAGCATGGCAGTGTGATACAGAATAATCATGCCCTGAAGCAATCTAAGGTTACCTACCTACGAAAGAAGACGAGGTAATAATAAGACCCCATACCTCAGTGACACCACAGCAGTGCAACACTGAGAATTACAACCAGTGTCATCCAGGTACCTTAGCAGGATCTTCGGAAAAATACGACAGTAGGCGGGAATCAGCCTAGTAGCTCCAACATTAACTTGTCAGCTAGCAGCCTACACAGCGTCAACCAGTCCACAACACGATGAGGTGGCGAGAGTCAATGTCAGTTACCTGTATAGTAATGTAAGAGGACTGCGTGGGAAAACGGCTGAACTCAGAAATCTCTAACCACACCTACCCCTCAGAATAATAGTCCTGATGCCAACGTGGCTAATCCATACAATCGCGGATAGTGAAACCTGCATTAGTAATATTCTGCAAGGAAAGTGGAAATCTTGTCTTCCGCGGTGACTCTCCAGGGGTCGGACTGACCTTTAGGCATATCTGGAACTCAGGAACCGATGCAACATAAGAGTCAAGAATGGCAGAAGGCAGTTTTAGGCAGATCCGGCTAGAAAAGTCCCGGCCAACCTCAGAAGCCAGCACCGGTTCGTGTTTAAGGAAAACCCATCAACCATGGGGTAAGAGCCTCAGAAGATCCAAATGTTAAATGTCTCACTAGTTTGGAAATAGCTGAAATACTCATTCCGGCCTTTGATGGACGATTCGTTAGCACTGCGTGTATTACCGACATAATCCATAAGGACTGCACTGCCAATTTACGGGGAGAAAATCCAATGTGTATGCCCAAAATACGTCGAGCTATGGTGCTATGGGATTTGAGGAAACTCAACTCTGGAAAGTCATCAGGTTGTGATTACGTCTGGCCATCTATTCCAAAACAGTATGCTGATACTGTCTGAAAGCATTTAAGTGACCTTTTCCGATCTAGGAAACCAATTAGTTAGGCTGTTTAAACTACTTCAAGTTCGCCTCCAATTGGTTTTGACTGGAAATAGAGCTCATGATTGTCGTGTGGCTTTCTATTCTACTAGACCCTAGGCTTTAGCTACACTACCTGCAGACTCTCCTGACCCACCTAACCTGGTATCCAGGCTGTTCTTAACACTGCTTCAACTACAGAAGCGAGAATCTAACACTTATGGCTGCCGAAAGGTGTGTTCGTTAACGAAGATTTGAAGAGCCTAAAGCGTAGAAAATCACACCACATAAAGCCGCCGGGCCTTTTTCCCTTGAAAATCCAATTGTTCACCGTGTGTTTCAATCGGCGGAAATAAACAGATTGATCATCAAAAGTTCAACTGATTTGATGAACTCCTTTGGCTCTTTACACCAACGCTGCATGGAAACTACCAAAGCAGTAGGAGAGAGCCATTCTTCCTCCGATCTTCAAAAATGTAGATTGGAAAAGAGCCACGAGTTATAGACCAGTAATATATATTTATTCCTATAAAGGAACACACCAATTTCACAGGTATGGAAAAGTGTTATTTAAGTCACATCAATTTGGTTCATGGTGAATTTATATCGTTGCTGTTCTTCATGACTTTCGTTTTCGGGAGCAATCTGCTAATTAGCCAATTAATGGGGCACATTAGGAAATATAGGAATATTGTCTTCGTAATAACAAAACAACCCGAGTCTGAACTGGGTGAATCACCATTACCTGTGAAAAATAAAGCTTGAAGGTGATTCTCCTTTATAACTTTGCTGTGCACAACATCGAATCCTTTTCCTGATTTATAGTCAGAAAAATATCACTACCTCCCTTTGCCCAGAGGGGACACCAGCCTTTTGGAAGAAGTCTATAGACGGGTGAAAAAATGGTGACGGTTCTGCGGAGTAGACAATATGGCCAGTGGCTGAAGAAATCAGATCTTTTAACAACTACCTGCCACCGGCCTAGGAGTGAATCGACTGCTGGCCGCGGGATTGCAAATGACCAGAATCACGAAAATATTGATATTCTGCCATTATCTAAGCATGGGCTTCCTCGTTATCCATACAGGATAGCGCATAGGGGAGCAGATACTCTTATCACCTCGCACTTCTTTTCCTTTCAAGTCTGCTGCCCCACTTACTCCTCACTCGCCGATGTTGCTACTGATGCGTATGTGGATTGATCCGAGTAGAGGCGGAACAATCATGCATCGACACACGGACTACATCCAAATGGCCTGTCCCATAAAACCCACACAACTGATGGGTATACACCTAAACTCTTCGATTTACTGTTGGCCATTCCCCTGTGGCTTACTCTTCTAACTGATCTGTATATTCATTCACAAATGTTGTTATATATACATTAATTTCAAACATCATCATCTGCCCACTCGTACTTTTTCTGTTTTTAGAGTCTACATAACCTATACTAACTATATACTACTATTGTCTCTCTTTTTGACAGCACCAGATGACTAGGTGTGTGTCGGTGGCACAAAGGTTAGGACTCTCGCCGACCATACACATGGTTCGATCCCCGGCCGACGCACTCCTTTATCTCGCTAAGCCAGAAATAATGCTGGTGAAGAGGAAAGGTTGGGCATGAGGCTAGCAACACTGCTACAGAAACTTCAAGCCACTAGCTTGAAGCCCTATGTTCCACTGGGGAACGTGAAGGAAAAAAAAAGATGACTAGGTGATGAAGGAATCAACTTTACTCATCGTAGAGACACTATCTGAACAGACGTATTCCACAAACCACACATAGCCAGCCTCAGCGCATTTCTCCCCGGAGTCATCCAAAGTTACGACGTATGGACAAAACGTGGGAACTGTGGTAGCGCATAATTCCATTGTGATGGAATTAAAGCTGCAACACTAGTGGTGGGATGAAGAAGATTACAGATGACCAGGAACCTTCACAACCAAGAAGAGAGCACAGAGAAGCCAGTTTGGTTTATATTAGCTCCCATAAATTATGCTACATATTGGATTGTGGTCAGCTGACATATCTCAAAAGTGTCAGCTAGCCTCTGATAACTCCTACTCTTAACCACACTGAGTTAATGGGTTAAGAGAGATGTGGGTTATTCAGATGTGTTGCGCATATGGATTGATCAGTGTTAAGAAGTGTTCATAAACCCCAGATAGGATGATTATTTGTTTGTTACTCTCCTTATTGGCCGTTCATGTCCAATATGTTTTACCACTGAGGAAATGCAGGTAAAAGCGGTGATATCAGTTAACACTCAAGTAGGAAAGAGAAATGAAATCCTAAATCTTTTATTCGTACCAGTAACTAAAGGAAAAAATGAGTGAGAAAACTGAGCTCCGAAAATTAAGGTAAATAAATACACTTGCATGAAACAAACTTATTGGATGTTGAAAATCGTTTAACCGTATCATGTGATTCTCTTATGTAAACGCGTTGCTAGGCCTTGGATATGATTTCGAGGTGAATCAAAATGTCAGTTTTTCTTAGCACAAAACTGAATGATTTTTCGGGGTCAATAATAAAACTTGAGTGGCATACTCGTCTTTCTCTCTTGGCGGTAGCATTACAAACACAAAAGGAATCTGGTGAGGTAGCCGTTTCAAGTCTGCAAGTAAACATTTTTAACTTATTTCACAATTAATTAGAGCTTGAAATTTAAAGATACTAGTATAATAAGAGCACATGCGCCTACATGTATTTCCTGGCACCCTTTCGATTGTATATTGGTTGTTGGTTGGGATAATGGTTGCGTGACCACCTGCCTTCTTTTGGAAAACAACACGTTTGACATAAGTTTTAAGTTTGAAGCAACTATAACTTCCTTGGTTTGGTCTCCTGATGGTCGATTTCTCCTAGTGACAGACATAAAGGGGGCAGTCTGTATATTTCCTCATGTTAAAAGCAATAACTTTGGACAGAAACCTATCAATGTCTCCAACATTAATTCAAGCATCTCATATGCTATACCACTGTCTACTCTAAATCATACGACAGATGAATCAGTTGGGTATGTGAAGTCAATTTTAACAATGCAACAAAAATTTGAAAATCGTTTCCAGTTTAGACGATAAGTTTACCGAATCACTTCATTGTAAAGTTCCATCTAAATTGAGAGCCAATTTCGGATTTTATTTAATTGGATCTGATGATGGTAATTTCTCGCTTGAATTCAATTTTTAAAGATTTGCAGGTCGTATAACGTGCGTCAAGTACGATAATTTGGACGTAAATGAAACTTCAGCCTGTACGATGAATAATCTGGTTTGCTGTGAGGGTTGTATTCTAAGAATACTCTATCATGAGATCAAACGGACTCTTCTAATAATTACTGATAAAGGACTGCTATATCACTATCATGTCAAGTTCAGTTGCGAACTGTCAGTGAAGGAAGTAGCAAAGGTTGGTGAATGCTAATTATTGGGACAATTGTGTTTAACTCCAAAGCGTTTCGGTACCAGTTCTTGTAATTTGCTGTTTGCTCATTTTGGGGTGGGATATTTCATGTTTATATATATATATATCAATGTTCTTTAAAGGCGTATCGAATTCACACCAGTTCGGTAATTTTTCATCGAAGTATTTCTATAAACGAAGTCCTCACGTCAGCCTATTATAACTTCGCTGGGTTACTGGCCATTTTAAGTGACAGCTGACATCAGTATAACGATTCTGTTACATAAGAGGTTGGGACATAACGTCTTTCAACTACTCCAAACCCAACATGTCACGTAAGGTTTTTCATAGATGTTGGTATCTCAGCATAAGATCCGTGATACTGATATAAATCAACTAAATGGATAACCAGATGTAAGCGTTGGCGGATACATGCTTCATTTATAAGTGTGATAGTTTATTACAAGTGGCTGAGATGATTGAATTTTTATCAATGGTTACTTTTGATGGGATTGGCTTGTAATGATTGCATGTGAAATTTTCTCACTGCATTTCGCAGCCTCTTTGTAATTTACTTGGATCGTGAATTATTAGTCATTGTGAAGTGGAATAATTCTCTTTGAAAGTGTACTGCTGTATCAATCGGTGGAATTTTACGCACAGATGTGCAACTATTAGTATTTTACTTTACTATTTTCTCTGGTTAAGGTTTCTTCAAGTTAACTTTGCGTTACTGTTATCATTTTAAAGTTAACGACTGAACGTTAAATTTTTGCGATATATTTATACTTTACATCTCTAAAGCAAATGTTTATTCTTTGGCTTGTTCTTTGGCTGTTAAAGGTTTTTAATGGTAGAATTCTAATTGGTTTCTTCTGCCTATCGGTTTCTAATACTGCCGACTTTTCTTGGATCATTTTGCCTACCTTGCGTAGAAACATGCTATCCTACAACAAAGAAGTTTTTATTAATATTAATATTCACGTTATGGACAATGTTTTACGACCATAGACGATTCTCAGAGTCTTCAATCTTTAGTATTTTTAGTTTTAACTTTCCGTCCATAGTTAGCTAGGTAGATTCTGCTGTGAATTTGTCTCAATTTATCAGGTACTTCACATGTTCTGTGACCTATTTTACCCTATGATATTACTCGTTGATAACATTTCATAGTTATCACAGAAGCCAGTGGCATCAACCCTGATAAAGGCGAAATATTGAACCCTCTGTTATTAACAACCTTTACTGTAAGACTTCTAAGGTAAGAAGTCACTAAAAGGTTACAACTGTTTGGTCATTATCTTTGCAGCATTTTTCATGTGTAAGTAAAACCACAGGATTAGAAAGTCTGAATCTTCAGTTAGTTAGTTCATCTGATTCATATAGTACTGACTGACTGTTGGAGACGTCCCAGAAGTGATGGTAAACAGATCATAATGCGAATGACATATTCTGACCTTCTCGTCGAAAGTTTGAATGTTTTCATTGGAGCTGATCTATTAATTCTTTATTCAATAAACATTCTTAGTAGTGTATTTGGTGCTGCTGTATTTCGGTCTGGTTTATTTTTCTCTGCCGATGAGAAGTGTTGAAACTTATGAGTATATATACCTAGACAAGTTTTTGCGTTGATGTTTCAGGAAGTTCAGATTCAGTTTCATTGCTGTTGAAAATTAATGTTTTATATGGTGTTCTAGATGTCTTTTATCACAATAAATGTCACATCTTTAATGCTTTGTAGATGAAACTGTCTTCAGGATTGTGCCATCAACCTTCCATTACTTGGGCAGGTGAAGCTACTCTTGCTATGGGCTTGGGAGAAACTGTTGTCAGACTTTGGGACATTGAGAGGTCTGATAATTATACCCTAACTCCGAATGTATCTCATCTTGAGAAATCAAAGAAGAGTGTAAAGGTTCTACAAGTAGCATACTCAGAGACCTATCGTAAGTTAACTGCTTTAATACTCACGTACTACCACAGCTTGTATAACAGTTCATAATAAATGTCTAGACGTAAACCTAAACATAAATTCCCGACATACCCACTTAACGTTTTTCCCCACAGAGCTAAGAGTTAATACATATGTTTTGTCCCCCCACTTTAATAAAATACTTTTGATTTCAGGTAAAGTAAAACGATTAGTGTGTTTCACTGCTTTCTACAATGTACAGCTTAAGTAATTCAGTAATTTTCCCTCATAACAGTGATTCTTTTGGGTCAGAAATTTATTTCTAAGAATTTTTATTCATGTGAGCTAATGAAATATTACGTCACATGTGAACACAGAAATGGTAATACGAAAACTATTTCAGAATGTTAATGTAAAATGCTATTCTGGTAAATATAAGACAAGTAACTTTTTTGTCTTGATATCTCCCGTCAACATAAGTTTCCATTATTCTTGTATTTATTCAAGGAGTCCTAGCTGCAGGTTTGAGTAATGGCATGGTTGCATTTTGGCAATACGGCACAGAATTGAATTCACACGACGACCTATCTCATCTACTACATTCTGATTCAAACTTGACTCAAAGTTGTGACAATCGACAGGATATCTCCACACTATACAACTGCACAAGTAATGTAACTGAAAAGGCACCGGAGGCTAACTGGCATCCTCAGCCCAGTGCTATTTTAACGAACCAACAGAATAGCGAATTTGCCTCATTACCAATTGATCCGAACCGAAGTATATCTTTGCTCACATGGGGTGAGCGAGAGAAAAAGTTGGCCGTTGCTCTTTTACCTCATCATTCAAATGAAAAAACAACTTACAATCATAGTACGTATTAAACTCATTTATATGCATTCTGCTTATGCCACAATTTTTAATTGACTCTTATTTTTTATTTAAGCATTTAAAATCAGTTAACAAGTTAAGGACGCCTCATATTTAAATGTCATTCTGTTCGCTTTCAAACATGTCAGAAATTTTCATTATTTTGTAAATATTTGAACTCTCAGTTATTATCATAACACTCCATGACATAACCATCGACCAATTGAAGATGTTTTATACTTCACTTCATTCTAGGCTTTAGTAGCTCTGCTATAACTGAGCAGACATAAATGTCTTGGCAGTCTTCAGTAGTGCATGAATTATTAGCTGATTACTATTGGCAAGACTAATATCAAAGATATTTTTTACTGAAATGAACTTTAAGTCTGCTGCATACGAAATTGCTTCTGTTCTTCTATGCAAACCAACTTAAACAATTTCATTAGCTGAGCTGAAACCGAATTTAGTTTTTAGATTTGTGTTGGTATATGCATCTTGTCGCCAGCTTTGGACCTCGGCAGTGTAATTCGGGATGTACAACTTTTGCCATCTATCTGTTCTAATCACTCTCTACGGAGAGCAGAAGCAGCATAGCAAGGTTGTTGTTCGTCTGAAAGAAATACCCCAATTTTACGAAAGTACATCTTTGTCCTCACACTACCAAGATAGTGCTCTCCTAATTGGAATATATACCTGAATTTCAGCTTATGAGTCTTTGTTGTGAACCATGTACCATAACTGGGTAGTATCACACAAAAACATATCACAAAATACTTATTATTATTGTTTCCTTTAATTCCTAGAGGAACGTAGGGCCTCAGTCGCACGGTTCTCTGCCAACTTTTTCACCTGCTCCACCTTTGCTCACATGCTTTCATCTCCTCTTCATATGACCTCCTCCTTGTCACCCTCGCATTGGTGACCAACTAGCGACTTCCCATTTGGGTTCCACTCGAGGTGCTGGCGAGTGATACCACTCGATGGTTTTCTCAGAGTATGGCCAATCCACCTCCATTTCTTCCTGCATATTTGTCAAACAATCTGTTCCTGCTGGGTTGGTTCGCTCCCAGAAACTCCTGTTGCTCATCTTTTCTGGCCGGCCATCTGATCTTGAGTACTGAGCAAAGACAGCTGTCGATGAAATCCTGTAGTCTGTTTGAAGTGCCCTTTAGAATGCGCCAAGTCCCTGGTCAGTATAGTAGCACTGACTCCACATTGGAGTTGAAAGTCCGGATGTTATTTTTCATGCTGAGTTCTGTTGACATCCACACAGACTTGAGAGAGATGAAAATTTGACTTGTTTTCCCGATCCTCGCTTTGATATCCTCGTCAGTTCCACCTGCAGTTGAAACGATGCCTTCAAAGTAATTATTTTTCCACCTGTTTTGAAGTGTGACAGCTTGCAATGAATCAGTCAGGGTCAATGCAATATCCCACGTCTCAGAGTGCTTACTTGTTTATTTTCATTTTCCGTATGCAGCTGCTTTCGAAGTTTCCATAATGCATTTCTGCTAAATTATTACTCGTTAAACACAAATACTTCCTGTACTCTTTAAGTCACTGGTTTATGATGTTGATGCAGGAGCACAAGTTATTATTGTGTGAATATAATACTAACCGACTGTTCAGTAAAATGTAGGTAAGGCATATTTTGAGTGAAAATCAAATGTATAAATGAATGAATTACACCTTCTCAATAATACGAGACAACTGTGAATTTTCGTAAAATATTATGTAGATTACCAAAAAGTAGTATCAAAGGTTTAATTGCTGATCATTGTTAAACGTTTACAGTTTTCCTGATGTGTATACATTTTTCTACCTTTGATTATACATAATGTGATATACTCCATTAGTTTTATGCAAACCTTATGTGATACTTATGTCGCTAGTGAGCACTATCGCTTAACTATGGTATTCAATTTAATGACTTTTAATAAAAGCAACTGTCTTACAAAATGATAGTAACGGATACTATTACATGGCATGAACAGCTGCAAACATGTCACACTTACCGATATCCAGCTGTAGCTAGTTAAAAATTATCTGAATACAACGGTGATTTTGCTCGTTTTCATTTGAGATTATCAGGCATGAAAGTTTTGATGCATCTTAAAAGGATAAATAGTCCAAAACGTCCATATTTCTTCCAACCTGTACATATTCTGATGTGAAAAGCTGAAGTTTCGAAATAAAGTTGCAATGAAATTTCACTTTCGAATATGTATTTAAGAAATGCCGGAATAGCTTCCGAAAAATGTTATAATTCTGCAGCACATAATGAAAACAGTTAAAACTAATCAATTTTATATCATTTACACTAAAACAGTGATACTGTTCTCAACCAATTCGGAAATTTGTATTCTCTTTCAATAAGTCTGAATTACTTAAAAATTAATTGTGTAGATATAACTGTTTACACTTACCGAAATTCTGACAATTGAGTGTCTTCTTAGCTTGTGTTCAATCTACCTCCATGTCCTTGTACATATTTGTTGGGTAATAGGTTGTTGGCTGGTTCGCTGTCTGCTTAGGTTCTGTTTTTTCAGTTCTTTCTGGTTGACCATATGACCTTCAGTATTTATACAGTGCATCTGTTGATGAATGCCTGCAGTAGCCTGTCGTAAACGCTTTTCCTCATGCTCCGTCTCTGAGGTGGTTAGAAGCACTTATTTGACTAGAAATTCGAATTTGTTCCTTATGCTAAGTTCTGTAGAGCACGCTGTCTTCAGGGTAATAAACTCCTGTCTCGCTTTCCTTATCTGATCCTGGTTGGTTTTAACATCTTCGTCCGTGCCACCCGTAGTTGCTACCCAAGGAAGTAAAGCAGATGACTTCTTTTAGATTTCTCCTGTTGATAGTGATTGGTGTCTGTAATTGGTCAGGCTGGAAAGGAGGGAAAGTTGACTATAGGGCAAGTGATTCTACTCCGCAGGAAACAGTCATAGCTACTGTAATTTCAGAGCACAGAAAACATAAACTTTACTCTACTGGAATCTGGTAGATCACTCAATTCAAGGGTGGAATAGGCTGGCAAGTGAAAGCATTCAGAAAACTAGTTGGTCGATCTGTGTTTTTTCCCTTCTTATTCAGTTGAAGTATATGTAGACATACGACTTTTTCGCGTAAGTAAAAGAATGACAGGTATTCTCGATCTTCAAGTCAAAAAACCTAATTGTAGGGACAGCTTACTTTATATTTATAAAACACTTAGAAGTTTAGTGTCTTTGGAATAAAGTCATTAAATTTGTCAATATTTGTGCACATTTTATTCATTTTCATTTACTGATAAATGCGTACTATTCAGATAAATATCTTTTACAATATCTGTTTAATATTTGCAGGCATACAGGTCAAGTCTTCTGTACATATTCTACAAAGACAATCTTTATGCACACATTTCTATGGAAGTGGATGTGTTGTTGTTCAAACAGGTTCACAGTCATTCTCTATGCTTACTTCAATACCCGATACAATGACGCCAGCGTCACCAATGAATGTATCGAATAATTTAGCGTCTATACTTGATAATACTGAAATTAATAAAGGAAGTGTTAATACAACTAAAATCGCCAATCTTAATAATCTTCCAGCTTCTTTTATAACTACTTCAACACCAATAATGGTAGACAAAAGTAAGAAACAAAATTCAAAGTTCTTAATTGATCAAAAGAAAGTTACACTATATGAACATGAAGCACAAGTTGAAGATCAAATTAAGGCTATATTCTGTACACAGGTATGTTTAAATGTAAAGAATTTTACAGTGTGTTTATGGCTGCTTTCGAAAAGTCAGCAACTTCTGTAGCCCACTTAGAGTATGTTTATAATCCAAAACAACCTGTTCAAACCATATACTTAAATGTTACTTTAGTTAATCGTAAAAACTTTGATTATATTAGATATAAGCTAAATTATGGGTCGAGCACCATGATACTTTGCATTTGTTTCTACCGAAAAGATTCGTATTCTTCCTTTTGATTTTGTGCTTTAATGTGTGACCAATCTATCTGTCGAGTCAAGTGTAGGTTGTTATGCAGGATGTATGTCTTCGGAAAAGAACTGAGTTAGTAGAGCTTGCAAAAAACTTGATAACATGAGTTTTACTCATACATCTATCTACTAAATATCTGTCTATAATTTCGATTTTTGTGCAATTTGATCCCAAGGAATATTACATAATCAGTGTGGTGCTTACTCGGTTTCACCATGTTATTGTTGCTGCAGTTAATCTACTAAATAAATCTATTTGGAAAATCACTAGTTCACTTACCTCAGTGTAGTGTTCATCACAGATCTGTAGGGTTAGGAAACTATTGGATAACGCATTCAGCAACTTGATACTCTTCAACAGAATGAAACCAAGATTCAGTGTAAAAACAATCTGAAAACTGTCAGTTTGTTCCTTCCCCTCTCTTAGCCGGTAGTAAGACTGGTAGAAAAGAAATGTAAGACGTGAGGCCATCATCTCTAACACACAGATACTAAACACCACAGTTACTGAAGCTTGAAGCTGACGCGAAGGAATAAAAAAAGCTGCCCGGTGTTTGTTTTCTTATAGGCTCGTAATCCTTACTGTTTTATTATCATTAGTGTTTTGCCACTAGTATTTCAATAAGAATAAATTATTATTTGCGTGACTGTCGACAATAAAACAATCGAGAATTCTGATATATATATTTTTGCATTGTTATAATTCTTTGTGTATACTTACCTTTTCTGACCGTCCATTATTCAATTTTATTGACCCTGTCTTACCCTTAATGCTGTGACGGTACTATCTAAGACTGAATAGGTAAATGTATGTTCGCTTTTTTCATTTAAGGAACATGTTGCATACTGGAATGGTCATCGTATATCTGTTTTCAAACATTCCACAGGAAATTGTATTACCCATCTGGGTAAGTCTGAAATAAGCATGACTTTTTTAAAAGTCTTTGAAACTTAATAAAGTTTTCATTTAAATCAAGTGTATAAATATACTGAATTTCTATATTTTTTTTCGTTCACAATACAAATTTATTTTATACCATCTATTTTTGCAGAAAAGCTGAAGTTGTAGTAGGACTGAGGTTAATTTTTATTGTTGAACTGCATCATATTGTGTATTTCATCAAAAGTGGGCAGTTCTTCCCTGTCTACTGGTTTTATTATAACCCGTAGAGAAACGTTTACCCAATAGTTAGATTTCACACCACATAATCATGTGATACAAACTGGTGTCTATTTCAAATAACCCACCATAAAAATTTCAATTTATCACTTTCTAGTTTAGAGAAGTAGGGAAAAACATTTGAATGTAAACACTGAGAACTTGTACTAATACCAGTCATCAATCTTCAAGAGTTATCAACTGGTCGGATAATAATATTTCATTATACATTAAGGCCAACTGAAGAAATATTAAACACAAAGAGGCACTAGATAACTGTGGTTTCCAGGTGTAAACTATCTGAAGATACAAACATTAGTTGTTTCAGCATGAAATTTTCTGTTGAAACCATGTTGTCACTTGGTTCATAGTAAAAATCAATTACAGTCAGTTTGAAGCAATGGATACTTCTGACAGACTAACATGATTCTCTCATAGGAAAAAGTTACTATATATATACGAGTTTTTTTCTAACTTTCCAATGATATTATTCAAGTCCCCGTAAAGTGTACTACTGACTAATGTGTTTACTGAATGGTAATACGGCTTCATTGAAGACATGTGAATATTCATGTTCTAAATCTCAAACGAATTCTTTTTTTATTTATTTTATTTTTTTATTTATTACAGCTTGATTCCACACCAAATTTTCGGTATAAGTATGGAATTTTCAGTATGTGATAGCGGTACTCCAATTTTGCAGGCCAACCAGTGATATCAGGTGTGCGTCGGCAGGGGATCGAACCCCGGACCATGTGTATGGTGGGCGAGAGTCCTAACCGCTGTGCCACTGACGCGCATTCGTAATATACTCCACGAAAGACCTGGTAGTTGAAGTTTCGATTCTATAGGAATTGACTGTGTAAAATTTTTTAGAGGTTTAAACCTGTATGAAACAGTTACTGCTGAATATCATTCGATATTCACAACCTCTGGAGATATTTTTCAACTATCTTGTTGTTACTAACTTAAAAAAATCAAGATTTTCGTCTATAAACACTGAAATTGTACAAATCCAGTCTCTTACTATGCATGATTGATAACCTCGTACATGAATGCAGACTGACAGATGCCATAAGTTTTGATATGCTTTAGGAAGCATGCTTGCCAACCCAAATAATTTTTACGAGTTTGACCTGCGTTCGGACCCCAGTGGGTGCGTGCTGTAGATAATTCCCAAGCTAGGATTAAACAGCTGTCAACTACACCCGCCTGGTTTTCAATGGTTCTCTAACTGATATCAATCCATGGTCAAAACTGGTAAAAACAAATCTAATCCTTACAATCCAACTCTTGAAAATCTAAATGGTATTTATTTTTTTTGTCTTATTCAAAAAGTTTATTTCAATAATTCTCTTAAACATTTCTGACAGAACTGTTAACAAACGGTTGTTTTGTTTTTATTTGATTATTAGTTAATATAAGGTAATCATTATTCTGTTTGTCACTAATTTCAACTTGCAGTTAGTTTTGCGTGTGAATTCAGATTTGTTGGTATGCATCAGCAAAGTATATTTACAATTGAACCATATAAACTACAGGTCCGTAATTTGGAGGTGAGTTTCTCAGTCTTCACTAGAGTGTATTTTTTATAAATATGGTATTATATATATATATAATATATCTATGTATATATAGCACTTTCTTTGTGAAAACTGATATTAATGTATTCAGCCTATTTGACTGCTGATAGGATGTTATCCTCCTGTCAGTTCATCGACTTATCTTTGTTTATTATTTTTGAACAGTTGCCTTCCGAATTATTAGTTTGTCTGTCTCCGCTAATTGTCTTGACCTGAATTCTTGTGGCAGATTCACTCAGTAGACCTCATCATATGAGTATCTCGACTGAATATGATATTTTCATTCTGACAAAATAGCGTTGAACTGCCCATTACAAAATAACATCTACTTTGTCACATTTACCAGGTGGTTCTTTGCTACAGCGTACTTATTAATGTAAAATTTAAAAAAAGCAACTTTATGAGATTAACTTGTCGGGTCTTTCTACGCTTAACTAATTATACTGACTGATTTTGTTCCAAGATTTTGACAGTCTTTCAATGTCAAGATCATTGTCTCTTTTCAATATAGAACTTTGCACTAATGGGCAGCAGTTCAAGTCGCCACACTCTGTGTAGCACACAAAGCAAGAGAAGAAAGTAGGAGAAAAGCAAAATAGAGACAGTAGACAGGTATATGAGACAAAAGGAAAATTGTATTAAGTGTTTGCTATGCATCTACTGTTATGTGTAGAATATGGTTCAAAATACTAACATATTCAGGAGAAAGTAATTAGTGTCTCAACATTTTTAATGGAGGTGGTACTCATAGTCACATCGAATGGAAACGATTATGAATAACAAACTATTCTCGGAACGTCTCCAATAAACAATAATTTCTGTACGCTGTATCGAATGGAGTGATTCCTTATAAAACTATTAGAAATATAATTGGTTTTATTGCACTCCACTACTACTGAAAAGTGGGGCATTTTAAAGAGATTTTCACAATCGACACCTTGTTTCACCACAAATATCTGTTTATATAGTTTATGGTTTTTTAAAACCTAGAAAATTGATACCAGCTTTCCGTAAGGGATAATTACTTAATGTAAAGCTCTTAAGTATATCTCAGAATTATGTAAAACAACTTTTCCATCTTGTTCTGTTTTATTTCCTTAGGGTTGTGTTAAACAGTTGATTAATTTCACCGAAACAGAGGGCAGTATAGCTCTGACGTCTCAGTGTGCTAATTACATGGCATGCTTAACGGATCAGAATAAAATACGAGTGTTGGACCTAAGTAGAAGGTAAACTAAAACTTTTGACATTGATTATTCATTTTAAAAGTTTTAGTATTAATGTTATTTTATTATTTGTTAAGCTTATAAAGAGTTTAACTTTAATGGTCGATAAGTCTGAGTTGCTGTCATGCGGATGAGGGAAAGACAAATAAGTATCTTTTAGACCACACATCAGATTTTATCTAGCTACTTGGGTACAATATAATCTAAATAATTTTGGTCTCTAAAGGGAACTGTGGCGAAATTTCACCTCGAACTGTGTAAACTGCAAGTTAATTAGCAAATTGTTCAGTAAAATGACTCAAGTTTTCATTTAAAATCTAGCCGTAATACCATTACGTAAACTTTCTAAAAATGTTGTGTTAATATGACAAATATTCAAGATAACAGTTTAGTTCTACTGGACTATTTATCAGTGCATAACAAAGAAAGAGATACAGTCGTTTTCATATATCATTACGAAGGGAAAATATAAGTAGTGCATGTAAGTCTTCTCTCAATTCAGTAACTGTTTCTGAAACAATTAATACCTGACATGCTTTAGTTACCCAGAGAACAATAATATGTTATTCGAGGTGAAGATAGGCTCAATACGCCATTCTGAACTGCATCATGCAAATATACCCTTCATATCCTCTTATTAATTTAAAAATCATTGTATTTCCATTCAAAGATTTCCTTTGTAATGATTTGAAGTGTGGCTTTATAAATTTCCAGCTAAATTTTACATCATGCTTTCTGTTTATACATAGACTTGCTGTTAATTACTTACAAAACCTAATCAGTCGTTATTTTAGAAAACTGAGGTCTAGGAAGTAATCCTTATGGGAAGCCAGGCATCATCATTTTCAATCAAGTATCCAAATTTCCCCAGGAGACTTCAGCCAGATTTACTTACTTTGTAAATCCCACATAACTATTCGCTTCACCGTCATATGTTCATTTGTGTTTCCTGGTGATTGGAAAACAAAATAACGTTACTTCTTTTACTGACAGCTCTCCATTTAATACCACCAGCCTTATCAGAATAGCAGCAAACTAGGTTTTACAAAATCTTGGCTTATAACTGGATCAGATTTCTTCTGTACGAAGTAATTCTGCTTTATTGATAATGACAACAGGCATATTCAGATTGTTAGAATCGATAAGTGTGCAAATTGTTGTAGCGACAGGTATTTATGCGATGAAAGTTCTTATCTCTGACAATGATACATTGAAGAAGTAGGTTGCTGAATTCAGATGAAATTTTGTTGTGACCCCAAATTCCCCTTTAGGCACATCAGATTCAATTTTATGTCAACTGCCTCTGCTATAAGACGTTCTTTCTAATTTAAGTTTTTTTCAAGCTTTGATTTGCATGGGTTTGATTGGTTAGAAGATTTCATCGTGAGCTGTTATTGGCTAGCGAACCACTGGGAAACCTGGAAGTACTGAACAACTGATTCGTCCTAGTTTGAGATTCTTCAGTAATACGCATCCACACAGGACGTTCCATGATTTCGGGGTACTCATTGGTTCTTTAAGTGACAATTTATCTTGACACTATTCTTCAGTTTAATTAGTTGCATTTACCGTCTACCTACAAATAAGTGATTAACTTCTCATTCTCAACTTATTTCCCGTAATTTACTTATCTTTTACTATAGAGAAGTCAAGTCTACAGATACATCAAAATCACTAACAAAGTTAGTTGTGTGCGAAATATTAAATCAGATATCACAGAATTCAACTACATCTTCATTATGCTCTACAAAAACGTTTCAAAAAAATCTGTCATTACTACAGAATCCAAACGATGCTGTTATGCATGAATTGAACATATCTTGGATTTCAATCAATAAGTCTGGTGGTACATTAGCATTTACAGTAGAAATTCTCCGAGATGGAATATTATGCAATTTATTATGGCCATGCTTAGATGTAGCAGACCAGTCATCGGATACTCTGATCGAATCAGAGTCAAATAAAATGAATGAACAGTGTTTTCGAGAGAAATCTAGAAGTGTTATAAACGAGGAGGATGCATTAAAACAATGGGTTCCAGACCCAAACATTTTTATTTATCATTTAGATGTAGACAAATTGAAGTGTTTTAATTTCTTTGAAGCAATTTCGAATTCACTCAGTACAATTCCTGGAACATGTAAGTATTTTTATTGTATGTTTTTTGTATGCATGGGATATTTGCAGTATTTTTCATAGATTTTGTTTAGAAAAGAGATGATTATATTCCACTATTGCGTCGGTGGCATAGCGGTTAGGACGCTCGCTGACCATGCACATGGACTGGGGTTCGATCCCCGGCCGGCGCACTCCTTTACCTCACTAAGCCAGAAATAATGCTGGCGAAGATTAAAGGTTGGGTATGAGGCTAGCAACCCCATCCTGTAAAATAAACACTGCTACAGAAACTTCAAGCCACTAGCTTGAAGCCCTATGTTCCAGTGGGGAACGTGAAGGAACAAAAAAATATTCTACTAACTGAATTATGTTACCTGCGCTTACTTCATTTTATAACAGATTAAAGATGCAGTTCAGTTCTAGTGTTGTCTATACGCTGATGACGAGTCTTACTCCAGACGACAGAAGTCACCATCCGATGTTTATTGTTATGTATTTGAGCACAAGTTGAATACAGTATAGGCACCAGCAAGTGTGTTACACAGAAGAGTCAAGCGACAGTAACAACAAGTAAAGAGAATGAGATAGTTGGGGTTCAACGGAATAAAATCCGTCGGGCATTCTAAATAGCCTTCATTACTGTTCTATTGTTTTCGAATTAGAAAAAATTAGGAAACTGAGTTATGCTCACCCCTGATTCCTACTTTAAAGTCTATTTAAGAACCTGAGCTGCAAAATCCCTCAGACTCGATGTAGAGAGTCAAGGATTCTATCGCAATGCTATTTTTCTACATACTACAATAAATTCCAACCAGCACTCGCACAACCACAAGAATACTTGAGTTTTTTAAATGCTTTCTGTGATTCCTATATGAGCGTCAAAGCATCTGCTTATTAAAAATAGTACACAAACCGGTGTGAAATTATGAATGATTTTCATCTGTATCACTTGGAGTCTTCAGTCATCTATTCTTGTCTTATGAACGCCAACACTACCCCATGGAATTTCAAACAGTATTTTCTGAACTTATGACTTTTTATCTTTTATTAATCTGATTGCTCTTTGTTTGTTTCCAGCGAAATTCATTCCTGATGAATATAGCCAGTCATATAACTTTACCATTATGGCTGATAAAGTTTCTCAGTTTTGACAAATTTAATTAACTGTTAATATACATGTGACTGTTATTTGGTTGGTAGCGGCTAGTAATGCAATGCAGGATACATTCTGGCATTTGAAACACTTGGTGTTGTGTTGAAATCCGTATAAAGACTCATCGCTCAATGGAAATGTAGGTACATTCATCTGACAAGCTCTAAATAGACCGAAACGCTCATCCTACATTCCACTACTGGCCACCACCGATCACGTTGTTGTCACAATGTCGCTAATAGAAGCCAATAAAATCAGTTTATTTTTTTTTATTCCTTCACGTTCCTAGTGGAACATAGGGCTTCAAGCTAGAGGGTTCAAGTTTCCATACCAGTGGTGTTCATTTTTACGGCATAGAGTTGCTAGCCTCATGCCCAACCTTTCCTCTTTACCAGCTTTTATTACTGGCTTAGCGAGATAAAGGAGTGCGTCGGCCGGGGTCGAATCACTGCCCACGTGCATGGTTGGCGAGCGTCCTAACCACTGTGCCACTGATGCACAAAATCAGTTAACTGAAAGCCCAAAAATAATTCCACTAATTATTTTCAGTCCTTCTAAAATGCCATGTTATGCATACAGCTGAAGTAAAATCCCCGGTCTCTTTTTATTTGTTTTGTTCACAATAATCAGCTTTTACTGTCACGGAGCAGGGTGCATTTATGCTGAGTGAAATCTATCTTTGATGTCTTCGCAACAGCATACATGGCCACAGTTCTCAACGACTCATAAATTTTTCAGTTTCCGTAATGTGACTTGACTGACTATCAGCTCTTTGAAATGTACGCAATTTCCTAGGTTAGAAAGGTGTTTAATACACCAGACAATTTGGAAAATAAGAATCAGTAGGCATTAGTAATAATAATGATTTGAATGAAAACTGCCTAATGAAGTTAAGGCTGGCGCTTTCTGTTAACCATGTATATATATGTCAAAATAAATATTTATCCACAATTCTCTTCTGAAAGCGAAAATTTCCGTTTTATTGACTACCTTTAAAATTAAGTCTTACCAAGCTTGTCAAACGAGACTATAAATTCACCCATGGTCTCTTTTTTCCAGATACTGATTCTTGTCCATATACCAATGTGAACTGAATTATTGGGAGTTCAAGGGTCTCATTACTTTATCAAGATTTTTTTGTTTCACTTAAACAAGATATTTTGATTTATCTATAATTCTGAGTATATATTCGATTAAATGCTTTCAAATGATTTTTTTCGACTACGTTTGTCCACTTTAGTAAGTGTTAATGAAAGTGATCTGCATCCTACGAGTTTAGATTTGATTCGATTGAACAGTACAAATCTTATCCAAGGCAGATGGCCAAAACACCATTATTGGGATCAGTTTGAATCACGTCTACTGGTTGTTGAAGCTTCACCAATCCCTGATGATCATCCAGTCATTACATCCAGGTTGAACGCAGTTGATAAAATGAATAAACAGTGTGGTGATGTTATTTATACAGTAGAAAATGATACTGATCAGTATACTTCCGCCGGAAGTCGATCATCTAGCAAAGTGGCATCTATCACTCCAGAAATTGCTTCTAAAAGTCAATACGAAGTATGCATAACTTTATAATAATTTTATATTATATCTTGAATATCCAGAATGTTGCTGATATTCTTCTTCTTACGTTCTGTATACGGGAATTATAACCAAAATGAGAAATGAATTACGACTAATTCGATACTTGTTTGTCAGTATGTAAGGAGTCTTATCATTAATTAAGTTTTGACTTCAGTTTGCTAATCACATAATACGTCTGAAGTTCATGTAGTAACAAGATAGATTATGCTGGTCAAATCATCTCCAGCTGTGTTTACAAGACTATAAATTAAATCTCTAGTCTCCATATCCAAAAATCCGTTATCATATTAAAAATAATACTGTTATAGTCCCCTTGGGTTCCAAGTGAAATATAGGGCTTCAACAGCGCTTCTCTACTTTGTCCTATCCTCTGCGGTCCTCTTGAGCTGGCCCCACGATTGCCCATAGTCTCTCAGCTCCTCCTTCATGTCACTTTCGGACACTCAGTTCGTCGTCTTCCATTAGGGCTCCGCTTCAGGGCATATGGCGTGATGTCATTCGACAGTCTCATTAGTGTGTGTCCTACCCATCTCCATTTTCTTCAGGATATTTGCTGAACAATATGTTCTTGGTTAGTTCGTTCCCAGGGTTCCTTGTTGTTAGTTCTTTCTGGCCATTTGATTTTCAATATGGAGCGAAGGCAGCTGTTGATAAAAGTGCAACCTGCTGCTAATGAATTACTGTAAAAGACAGAGCCTGAACCAATGAAACACAAAAGTAAAGGCAAACAATCAGTTATTAGTTAATATACTTGACTACAGTGTGTGTGCTGAGAACGCTGATCATGCAATATTTACTTTTCAAAGTCCTGATAGAGTATCTGTTGACTGTCACAAATGGTTATAAAGAAGATTTGTTGGATGTTGAATGATTCCTCCAGTATATACATATATATATATATGTTACATGGGCCCCTCAGTTAGTATTGCTCGCTGTTTCCTCGCATTTGCCCACCCTTTATTTACATTTCCTTGACCCGTACAATGTTGTCACATATATATCGACAATGATTTGAGTTAAAAATTGAGATGTCCACTCAGCCATTACTGCCGCCTTTGGATTTCTTAATTCAAAACACCTGTGTGACGTCACTGCAATATTTTGTCCCTTATTGTTTATTTTTTTGTAACTTTTGTAAAATCAGGTGATTTACAGTTAGTGAGTGCTTGTGGAGTAAAATGACTTCGCTTAATATTGTAAACTTCTAATAATCTACCCGTTTTAGATTTTTGATAAATAGAACAAACTTTCGGTTTTTCTCTGAGTTTTGATGGCAAAAATTTCATCATCACGGTTGTAAACACCATCGGCACCAATTTTATTGAAAAGTGAAGCGAATTCACAAGTCACATGAATATTTAGTTGGTGTTTCATAGCTCTTTTAGTTTCTTGCTTTTGTTAGTAGAACAGCAAATTTTGCGTTACACTGAGGCATTCAACTCTGAATTATGTTGATTAGTACTGAAAAAAAATCATTTTTCATGTGTAAAACTTGCTGTTTATAGATGTTTTAGGACTGAAAGTAAACAGTACTTTGTCAAGTTATTCAAAAGACATAGGATTATAAGTGAACTGGTATTCGGACACGTTTATTCTAATGTGTTTGAATAGCCTAGCAAAATGTCGTTTACCTTCAGTCGTGTTTTTGTTATCATTCGCTGTAGTATTGTCCTGTTGGTTGCTTTCTTCTGAAGCAGATTGCATATTGAGTCTTTTTGTATTTGTCTGTCAGTTTCATCTAAAGGCAGGCCTTTTAAAAATTCTCGTACTTGTTGTAAAATGAAATTCTCCCTATCGGAGTTATATTTGTGATTATCTACACGCACAATGGCCAATAATGAAACAACTGAGAACATGAAACAATCATCCTCCTTATTCTCATCAAATGATTGTCTATTTTATAACGTTAAGTTTTTGTATTGTTTTTCTCATGTCTCCTGATGCGCACATGCATAGGTGTCAACTGATTTCCTCTTCATTATTTTGATATAGCTGCGTTCTTTGAGCTGGATGGTTTAGTTGTAAATCTTTCACCTTTCTTCAAGACAACATCTTCAGCACAAAATTCTGTATGAAGTGCACCTGTTCGAATTCTTCATGGATGATATAATACTTACTATCTCTCGTCACAGCCTTTGTCTTGACTGCTTGTTAATTTGCATTATTATTATTTCTCGTTAGTAATCGACTTTCTTTTAATTTTCATTTTAGCACTCCAAAGTCCTTACATCAATAGTTTCATTATTTGTCAGCCCAGAACAAAATAACACCATAGTTCAAGGATCATTTTTAATGTCAGTTTTGCACAGTGCTTTGATTGGTGTTGAAGTACCGTTGATCTACTTTTCCGTCCGTGTATGTTTATCATTATCATTTGAAATATTAAATTGATATTTAATGACATAAATAATATAATTCTTGATGAAATGAACAGTTCAAAGGTATTGCCAGAGAAATATAATGCGTCACTGGATGTTCATCCAGACCAGTTTTCTTTTATTTGATTTGGTCATGTAGCATTATTATCGAATGAAAAATGAGTCACAAAACTTAATTAATCAAGCCTCAATTGGTTATGTATTTTTGTGTGTTATATTATATCATCACCAGATAATTCCTTGACAGCAGGATCAAAAATGTTATCAGGACTACCTTACCACAAAATATCATAAGAAAATACAAAGATAACTGCAGACTATTACGGGAGATATTCAGCTTCGACATTAAAACAGAATTTATCATAAAGGATGCTTTATTGCAAGAGTGAATCATCTGTAATTGCATGTGGAAGGAAAGGCGGTTATATTTATGCACAGCTATAACTGCTCAAACACAAATGTGTTGCACAATCTTTACCTTCTCAGATTAATTTGCTGACTAATTTATAAAATCAAAATAATTTCCATCCTATAGGATTGAGGAGTCGTTTTGTCCTAGTTTTAGTGTCCTTAACCGTTCTCCCCTACGACACTATATAGACAACCACGGTTTGAAATCTGATGACTCATTATTTCTAACCTGTACCGATTTAGATTTCGTTACAACTTACTATTACCTGAAAGTGTGGAAATATCATGAAGTATTTGCCTCAATAATTCCTGTAAATACGCCACGTGTCACAATGATAATTTGACGCACGTTTAAACTAACAGAAGGCATGAAATGAGACGCTGCTTTTCTGTTTTATAGTGTAGTGTATTGTTGAGCGAAGTATAGTAGACACAAGCATTTCAGTCACTGTGTTAGACTTTTTTCCACGGTAATTTTATTCAGTTTATTTATAAAGTGTAAGCGTACAATGAGCTCTGCTTTCAAGAATTAATTAGTTTAACGTCTTAACATAATATTATTTTAACAGTAATTGACGTCTAACGCTGACATAAAAAACAAAGAACTTGATCCGATCAGTTAACAATTTTACTAACCGAAATATACGCAAGTACAGTACAGTGGAAGTCACTTTTAGGAAACACAAAGCAATGAAATTAATGATATAATCTCTCAAAATATATCAACAGATTTTCATTCTGTACCAATGAGTAAATATATTTAATTCAGTCAGATTACGACTTCTTCTGGACTCAGTCGTATTATGTTTGACAAGTGGCATAAAAATTTAAATACTCCTCTAATTAACTGTAATTTCATCATCTTAATGCAGTCTTTATTTTCATGCAAAAGGTATTATTATTTTATAAAAACTGTTTGGGATTATTTAAATTTCAGTGTGATTTAGTTTATCGTGTCCTCAATGAACAACACCAACGACGTTTAGAAATGTTAGCAGCATCTGGTCGGCGTGTAATCAGTGAGATAGACAGTACACCAAGACGACTTTCAACAACGGTGAGTACTGGCATCAACAATCTTGATTCTAGTGTAAATACATCATCCACTACAGATGATAAAGGGCCAACATCAAGTGACATCTGATGTACCCAGGTGAAGGTCAAATAACATCCAATAATAGAATCCATTATGTTAATAGACGTGTGATGCAAAATTTTGTTGGCCTTGAAGATGCCGATGAAAAAAACGCGTGAAGCTATGCTCAATTTTAGTTACTATTTAGCAATTGGTGAAATGGACTCAGCATTTCGAGCCATGAAATTGATTAAAAGTCCAACTGTTTGGCAGGTATGTCAGTCACATATTTCCTTTTGGTTGTTATAAAAACTACATGCAAACTGGTATCTACTTTAGACTTCTTTAGAAATACAAGTTTGTGACATCAGTATTAACGAACTCATAATGACATAACTGCCTACAGACATGTCCATTCTGCGATTTCCATTTCCTGGTAACATAAATCATCAGATAAACTGATCCATGCAGTATGTCATTATTCTTCATTCAGATGACTAAATTTACTCCTATTTTTTTCACTTCTCACGTTCTGAGTTGAAGCGTAGGGTTTCAAGCTGTAGTTCCGAAGTTTCAGTAGCGTGGTGTCATTTTTATGAGGTAGAGTTGCTGGCATCCCGCTCAACTTCCCCTCATTTCCGGGCATACCACCAGCTGGGTGAAGTTTAGGAATGCGTTAGCCCGGAAACGAATGCGGATCCCTCGCGTCGCTGATGAGCGTTCTATCCCACTACTAAACAGTTTACTAACACTAATATACCAATAAACCAAGATAAATCACTTATATGAAAGTGATTTCAACATATAGGGAAAACTACATTCAAATGTGGCTGAAATTCGAATAGTTCCTCATTACTGTCGTTCATCTAGTCAGTCTGCTTCCCAGTAATTTACACACACTTGATTGATTTGTGACAACGGCCCTATTGACGTGGAAAATTAGAAATTCGGTCTTTTCTGGGTTTGAAACCCGGTGGGTGTGCTTTACCAGTGAGTCCCAAACTAAGGCGAAACAGTTGTTCAGTACCCCCTGGTCTTCAGCGGTTCTCCAACTGATATCAGCCGAAATTCAAACCAGAAACACATCAAATACCTATAAAGGAACTCTTGATAATATAATTTGAGTATTCCCATTACGATAATTATAGGACAGTATTTAAGCGAATACATATTTTTGACAAATTCTCAAATTCTAGCGTTTACATAAAAAAATTTGTCTTCTTTTCTTTTACGTTCCCAGTGGGAACATAGGGCTTCAAGCTAGAGGGTTGAAGTTTCGGTAGTAGTGGTTTTTATTTTTACGGGATGGGGTTGCTAGCCTCAATGTAGAACCCTTCCCTCTTTACCAGTCTAATAACTGAGTCTCGGCGAGGTAAAGGAGCGCGTCAGCTGGAGAGATTGAAACCTGAACCACCTGCGTAATTGGCGAGCATTCTACCACTGTGCCACCGACGCACAGCAACTAGATAATAGAATAATAATAAATTGTTAAACCTAGATTAAAGTGTACAATTACACCACACCGGTATATTGATAATGCAGTTAGCAGTACAAATAAAAGTGAAGTAATTAAGACAATATTTACGGTATCCGGTGTCATCGGGAAGTGACAAATGTTCTAGGGTAGGGAGGGTGAAGGCCAAAGGAGGTAGAGAGATTGAGCGAACTCTTTTCCGAACAAAGAGAGTGGGTTGAAAAAATTATTATGGCAATTACCTGAGCTTATGCATAGCGACTGAAGACGTTACAACCTACGAAGTTTGAGGTGGCACCTTTTACAGAATTGTAAAAGCTGAACTTTTTATCAATCTATTGTTCCGTATCCACTTCGTGTGCCCAGTACGGAACTTATTGACTGCCTTTATGACTCTTTTACCTAACCAGGTTGAACAATTGCTCCAGATGGCTACAGTGGACTTGCCCTAGTCCGTTTTTACTTATGAAACTGTTCATTTGTTTGCTACGTGACAAAATTTATTTTCCCCCTCTACCACTACTACTCTACACATCCTACCTTTACACACACCGTTGCCTAGATTTTATAAACAATTTGAATGAATTTGTCCTTGCCATTATTATGATGATGATCACCTCGATTGATAAATCATTAATTCACATTGTTGAACTTATGATCTTATTTTTCTAACGACAGTATTTTTAAATGTCTATGACTAAAGTTTCATTATGCAAACCGTTAAAAAACCTGATGAGAATTTATCAGAAATGCGTATTTCCTAAAGTCGTTTTCTTAATATGTTTTCCTTCGCAAGTAGCATAAATAACAATCATAAAAGCAGAATGTCGACGGCTGACATCTTTCTGTTTCAAAGTCAGTTAACAAATTCACTTAAATTTTACAGACTAGAACACAATACAAAATAATCACATT
>OX235279.1:86654921-86874528 GCA_944472155.2 Trichobilharzia szidati | reverse complement strand
CTTGCAGAAACAAACGTATTGGATGTTGAAATCGTTTAACCGTATCATGTGATTCTCTTATGTAAACGCGTTGCTAGGCCTTGGATATGATTTCGAGGTGAATCAAAATGTCAGTTTTTCTTAGCACAAAACTGAATGATTTTTCGGGGTCAATAATAAAACTTGAGTGGCATCCTCGTCTTTCTCTTTTGGCGGTAGCATTACAAACACAAAAGGAATCTGGTGAGGTAGCTGTTTCAAGTCTGCAAGTAAACATTTTTAACTTATATCACAATTAATTAGAGCTTGAAATATAAAGATACTAGTATAATAAGAGCACATGCGCCTACATGTATTTCCTGGCACCCTTTCGATTGTATATTGGTTGTTGGTTGGGATAATGGTTGCGTGACCGCCTGCCTTCTTTTGGAAAACAACACGTTTGACATAAGTTTTAAGTTTGAAGCAACTATAACTTCCTTGGTTTGGTCTCCTGATGGTCGATTTCTTCTGGTGACAGACACAAAGGGGGCAGTCTGTATATTTTCTCACGTTAAAAGCAATATCTTTGGACAGAAACCTATCAATGTCTCCAACATTAATTCCAGCATCTCATATGCTATACCACTGTCTACGCTAAATCATACGACAGATGAATCAGTTGGGTATGTGAAGTCAATTTTAACAATGCAATATAAATTTGAAAATCGTTTCCAGTTTAGACGATAAGTTTACCGAATCACTTCATTGTAAAGTTCCATCTAAATTGAGTACCCATTTCGGATTTTATTTAGTTGGATCTGATGATGGTAATTCCTCGCTTGAATTCAATTTTTAAAGATTTGCAGGTCGTATAACGTGCGTCAAGTACGATAATTTGGACGTAAATGAAACTTCAGCCTGTACGATGAATAATCTGGTTTGCTGTGAGGGTTGTATTCTAAGAATACTCTATCACGAGATCAAACGGACTCTTCTAATAATTACTGATAAAGGACTGCTATACCACTATCATGTCAAGTTCAGTTGCGAACTGTCAGTGAAGGAAGTAGCAAAGGTTGGTGAATGCTAATTATTGGGACAATTGTGTTTAACTCCAGTTCTTGTAATTTTCTGTTTGCTCATTTTGGGGTGGGATATTTCATGTTTATATATATATATATCAATGTTCTTCAAAGGCGTAGCGAATTCATGCCAGTTCGGCAATTTTTCATCGAAGTATTTCGATAAACGAAGTCGTCACGTCATCCTATTATAACTTCGCTGGGTTACTGGCCGTTTTAAGTGACAGCTGACATCAGTATAACGATTCTGTTACATAAGAGGTTGGGACATAATGTCTTTCAACTACTCAAAACCCAACATGTCACGTAAGGTTTTTCATAGATTTTGGTATCTCAGCATAAGCTCCGTGATACTGATATAAATCAACTAAATGGATAACCAGATGTAAGCGTTGGCGGATACATGCTTCATTTATAAGTGTGATAGTTTATTACAAGTGGCTGAGATGATTGAATTTTTATCAATGGTTATTTTTGATGGGATTGGCTTGTAATGATTGCATGTGAAATTTTCTCACTGCATTTCGCAGCCTCTTTGTAATTTACTTGGATCGTGAATTATTAGTCATTGTGAAGTAGAATAATTCTCTTTGAAAGTGTACGGAGTTTTACGCACAGATGTGCAACTATTAGTATTTTACCTTACTATTTTCTCTGGTTAAGGTTTCTTCAAATTAACTTTGCGTTACTGTTATCATTTTAAAGTTAACGACTGAACGTTAAATTAATCTTAATCTTTCCAGGACTACTTAAGAAAGACTTTGCTTCGCTGCGTAGGGCACTAAAAGCTGTTAGTAGGGCAAGTGGGATATCGTTAAACCAACTGGTTAACACCATAGTGGATAGACATATAATGTCATGTGAGAAACTAGCGAATACTATATTGTCAGACCCTGAGCATCCTCTCTATACACAGCTCTCTCCTTGCATTTCATCTGGTAGAACTAGAAGTAACTATAGGAAGCTATATGCCAGGACTACCAAGTATAAAAACTCCACAATACCCTATCTGGCACAGCTGTTATGTGATGAGAAAACTGTTAGGCATGACACGATCACCTTACTGCGGCACTCTAACAAATAGTTCCCATTAGCTTTTGTTCTCCTTTCTTTGTTACTATTATATTGTTGCTCATTTATTCTATTACACACTAATTTTATATATCATATCCTGTGGTGTATTGTTTAAATATGTGAATGCAATACTGTTCTTTTTATTTCTTCTATTTCTCTTTTTTTCTTTTGTTGTTGTTGCTTTTTTTATTTTTAAATTCTTACAAAATTTATGAGGTAATTAGATGCAATATTGTAATGAACGCTGAAAATTCCATACCTGTACCACAAATACTGTTTGGAATAAAGCCATTATTATTATTATTATTTTGCGATATATTTATACTTTACATCTCTAAAGCGAATGTTTATTCTTTGGCTTGTTCTTTGGTTGTTAAAGGTTTTTAATGATAGAATTCTAATTGGTTTCTTCTGCCTATCGGTTTCTTATACTGCCGACTTTTCTTGGATCATTTTGCCTACCTTGTGTAGAAACATGCTATCCTACTACAAAGAAGTTTTTATTAATATTAATATTCACGTTATGGACAATGTTTTTCGACCATAGACGATTCTCAGGGTCTTCAGTCTTTAGTATTTTTAGTTTTAACTTTCCGTCCATAGTTAGCTAGATATATACTGCTGTGAATTTGTCCCAATTTATCAAGTACTTCACATGTTCTGTGACCTATATTTACCCTATGATACTACTCGTTGATAACATTTCATAGTTATCACAGAAGCCAGTGGCATCGACTCTGATAAAGGCGAAATATTGAACCCCCTATTATTAACAACCTTTACTGTAAGACTTCTAAGGTAAGAAGTCACTAAAAGATTACAACTGTTTGGTTATTATCTTTGCAGCATTTTTCATGTGTAAGTAAATCCACAGGGTTAGAAAGTCTGAATCTTCAGTTAGTTAGTTCATCTGATTCATATAGTACTGACTGACTGTTAGAGACGTCCCAGAAGTGATGGTAAACAGATCACAACACGAATGACATATTCTGACCTTCTCGTCAAAAGTTTGAATGTTTTCATTGGAGCTGATCTATTAATTCTTTATTCAATAAAAATTCTTAGTAGTGTACTCGGTGCTGCTGTATTTCGGTCTGGTTTATTTTTCTCTGCTGATTAGAAGTGTTGAAACTTATGAGTATATATACCTAGACAAGTTTTTGCGTTGATGTTTCAGGAAGTTCAGATTCAGTTTTATTGCTGTTGAAAATTAATGTTTTATAAGGTGTTCTAGATGTCTTTTATCACAATAAATGTCACATCTTTAATGCTTTGTAGATGAAACTGTCTTCAGGATTGTGCCACCAACCTTCCATTACTTGGGCAGGTGAAGCTACCCTTGCTATGGGCTTGGGAGAAACTGTTGTCAGACTTTGGGACATTGAGAGGTCTGATAATTATACCCTAACTCCGAATGTATCTCATCTTGAGAAATCAAAGAAGAGTGTAAAGGTTCTACAAGTAGCATACTCAGAGACCTATCGTAAGTTAACTGCTTTAATACTCATGTACTACCACGGCTTGTATAACATTTCATAATAAATGTCTAGATGTAAACCTAAACATAAATTCCCGACATATCTACTTACTTAGCGCTTTTCCCCACAGAGCTAAGAGTTAATACATATGTTTTTTGCCCCACTTTAATAAATTACTTTTGATTTCAGGTGAAGTAAAACGATTAATGTGTTTCACTGCTTTCTACAATGCACAGCTTAAGTAATTCAGTACTTTTCTTTCATAACAGTGATTCTTTTGGGTCAGAAATTTATTTCTAAGAATTTTTATTCATGTGAGCTTATGAAATATTACGTCTTATGTGAACACAGAAATGGTAATAAGAAAACCATTTCAGAATATTAATGTAAAATGCTATTCTGGTAAATATTAGACAAGTAACACTTTTGTCTTGATATTTCCCGTCAACATAAGCTTCCATTATTCTTGTATTTATTCAAGGAGTCCTAGCTGCAGGTTTGAGCAATGGCATGGTTGCATTTTGGCAGTACGGCACAGAATTGAATTCACACGACGACCTATCTCATCTACTACATTCGGATTCAAACTTGACTCAAAGTTGTGACAATCGACAGGATATCTCCACACTATACAACTGCACAAGTAATGTAACTGAAAAGGCACCGGAGGCTAACTGGCATCCTCAGCCCAGTGCTATTTTAACGAACCAACAGAATAGCGAATTTGCCTCATTACCAATTGATCCGAACCGAAGTATATCTTTGCTCACGTGGGGTGAGCGAGAGAAAAAGTTGGCCGTTGCTCTTTTACCTCATCATTCAAATGAAAAAACAACTTACAATCATAGTACGTATTAAACTCATTTATATGCATTCTGCTTATGCCACAATTTTTAATTGACTCTTATTTTTTATTTAAGCATTTAAAATCAGTTAACAAGTTAAGGACGCCTCATATTTAAATGTCATTCTGTTCGCTTTCAAACATGTCAGAAATTTTCATTATTTTGTAAACATTTGAACTCTCAGTTATTATCATAACACTCCATGACATAACCATCGACCAATTGAAGATGTTTTATACTTCACTTCATTCTAGGCTTTAGTAGCTCTGCTATAACTGAGCAGACATAAATGTCTTGGCAGTCTTCAGTAGTGCATGAATTATTAGCTGATTACTATTGGCAAGACTAATATCAAAGATATTTTTTACTGAAATGAACTTTAAGTCTGCTGCATACGAAATTGCTTCTGTTCTTCTATGCAAACCAACTTAAACAATTTCATTAGCTGAGCTGAAACCGAATTTAGTTTTTAGATTTGTGTTGGTATATGCATCTTGTCGCCAGCTTTGGACCTCGGCAGTGTAATTCGGGATGTACAACTTTTGCCGTCTATCTGTTCTAATCACTCTCTACGGAGAGCAGAAGCAGCATAGCAAGGTTGTTGTTCGTCTGAAAGAAATACCCCAATTTTACGAAAGTACATCTTTGTCCTCACACTACCAAGATAGTGCTCTCCTAATTGGAATATATACCTGAATTTCAGCTTATGAGTCTTTGTTGTGAACCATGTACCATAACTGGGTAGTATCACACAAAAACATATCACAAAATACTTATTATTATTGTTTCCTTTAATTCCTAGAGGAACGTAGGGCCTCAGCCGCACGGTTCTCTGCCAACTTTTTCACCTGCTCCACCTTTGCTCACATGCTTTCATCTCCTCTTCATATGACCTCCTCCTTGTCACCCTCGCATTGGTGACCAACTAGCGACTTCCCATTTGGGTTCCACTCGAGAGGCTGGCGAGTGATACCACTCGATGGTTTTCTCAGAGTATGGCCAATCCACCTCCATTTCTTCCTGCATATTTGTCACACAATCTGTTCCTGCTGGGTTGGTTCGCTCCCAGAAACTCCTGTTGCTCATCTTTTCTGGCCGGCCATCTGATCTTGAGTACTGAGCAAAGACAGCTGTTGATGAAATCCTGTAGTCTGTTTGAAGTGCCCTTTAGAATGCGCCAAGTCCCTGGTCAGTATAGTAGCACTGACTCCACATTGGAGTTGAAAGTCCGGATGTTATTTTTCATGCTGAGTTCTGTTGACATCCACACAGACTTGAGAGAGATGAAAATTTGACTTGTTTTCCCGATCCTCGCTTTGATATCCTCGTCAGTTCCACCTGCAGTTGAAACGATGCCTTCAAAGTAATTATTTTTCCACCTGTTTTGAAGTGTGACAGCTTGCAATGAATCAGTCAGGGTCAATGCAATATCCCACGTCTCAGAGTGCTTACTTGTTTATTTTCATTTTCCGTATGCAACTGCTTTCGAAGTTTCCAGAATGCATTTCTGCTAAATTATTACTCGTTAAACACAAATACTTCCTGTACTCTTTAAGTCACTGGTTTATGATGTTGATGCAGGAGCACAAGTTATTATTGTGCGAATATAATACTAACCGACTGTTCAGTAAAATGTAGGTAAGGCATATTTTGAGTGAAAATCAAATGTATAAATGAATGAATTACACCTTCTCAATAATACGAGACAACTGTGAATTTTCGTAAAATATTATGTAGATTACCAAAAAGTAGTATCAAAGGTTTAATTGCTGATCATTGTTAAACGTTTACAGTTTTCCTGATGTGTATACATTTTTCTACCTTTGATTATACATAATGTGATATACTCCATTAGTTTTATGCAAACCTTATGTGATCCTTATGTCTCTAGTGGACACTATCGCTTAACTATGGTATTCAATTTAATGACTTTTAATAAAGGCATCTGTCTTACAAAATAATAGTAACGGATACTATTACATGACATGAACAGCTGCAAACATGTCACACTTACTGATATCCAGATGCAGCTAGTTAAAGATTATCTGAATACAACGGTGATTTTGCCCGTTTTCATTTGAGCTTATCAGGCATGAAAGGTTTGATGTATCTTAAAAGGATAAATAGTCCAAAACGTCCAAATTTCTGCCAGCCTGTACATATTTTGATGTGAAAAGTCGAAGTTTCGAAATAAAGTTGCAATAAAATTTCACTTTCGAATATGTATTTAAGAAATGCCAGAATTGCTTCCGAGAAATGTTATAATTATGCAGCACATAATGAAAACAGTTATAGCTTATCAATTTTATATCATTTACACTAAAACAGTTATAGTGTTCTCAACCAATTTATACATTTGTATTCTCTTTCAATAAGTCTGCATTACTTAAAAATTAATTGTGTAGATATAACTGTTTACACTTACCGAAATACTGTCACTTGAGTGTCTTCTTAGCTTGTGTTCAATCTACCTCCATGTCCTTGCACATATTTGTTGGGTAATAGGTTGT
The DNA here is from genome assembly GCA_944472155.2 of Trichobilharzia szidati. Classification (NCBI taxonomy): domain Eukaryota; kingdom Metazoa; phylum Platyhelminthes; class Trematoda; order Strigeidida; family Schistosomatidae; genus Trichobilharzia; species Trichobilharzia szidati. The sequence continues at coordinate 86,867,578 of OX235279.1, read as the reverse complement.
TGGCTGGTTCGATGTCTGCTTAGGTTCCTTTTTTGTATTTCTTTCTGGTTGACCATCTGACCTTCAGTATATATACAGTGCATCTGTTGATGAATGCCTACGGTAGCCTATCGTAAACGCTTTTCCTCACGCTCCGTCTCTGAAGTGGTTAGAAGCACTTATTTGACTGGAAATTCGAATTTGTTCATCATGCTAAGTTCTGTAGAGCACACTAACTTCAGGGTAATGAACTCCTGTCTCGCTTTCCTTATCTGATCCTGGTTGGTTTTGACATCTTCGTCCGCGCCACCCGTAGTCGCTACCCAAATAAGTAAAGCAGATGACTTCTTTTAGATTTCTCCTGCTGATGGTGATTGGTGTCTGTAGTTGGTCAGTCCGGAAAGGAGGGAAAGTTGACTATAGGGCAAGTGATTCTACTCCGCAGGAAACAGTCATAGCTACTGAAATGTCAGAGCACAGAAAACATAAACTTTACTCTACTGGAATCTGGTAGATCACTCAATTCAAGGGTGGAATAGGATGGCAAGTGAAAGCATTCAGAAAACCAGTTGGTCGAGCTGTGTTTTTTCCCTTCTTATTCAGTTGAAGTATATGTAGACATACGACTTTTTCGCGTAAGTAAAAGAATGACAGGTATTCTCGATCTTCAAGTCAAAAAAACCTAATTGTAGGGACAGCTTACTTTATATTTATAAAGCACTTAGAAGTTTAGTGTCTTTGGAATAAAGTCGTTAAATTTGTCAATATTTGTGCATATCTTATTCAATTTCATTTACTGATAAACGCATACTTTTCAGGTAGATATCTTTTACAATGTCTGTTTAATATTTGCAGGCATACAGGTCAAGTCTTCTGTACATATTCTACAAAGACAATCTTTATGCACACATTTCTATGGAAGTGGATGTGTTGTTGTTCAAACAGGTTCACAGTCATTCTCAATGCTTACTTCAATACCCGATACAATGACGCCAGCGTCACCAATGAGTGTATCGAATAATTTACCGTCTATACTTGATAATACTGAAATTAATAAAGGAAGTGTTAATACAACTAAAATTGCCAATCTTAATAATCTTCCAGCTTCTTTTATTACTACTTCAACACCAATAATGGTAGACAAAAGTAAGAAACAAAATTCAAAGTTCTTAATTGATCAAAAGAAAGCTACACTATATGAACATGAAGCACAAGTTGAGGATCAAATTAAGGCTATATTCTGCACACAGGTCTGTTTAAATGTAAAGAATTTTACAATGTGTTTATGATTGCCTTCGAAAAGTCAGCAGCTTCTGGAGCCCACCTAGAGTCTGTTTATAATGCAAAGGAATCTGTTTAAACTATATACTTAAATGTCACTTTAGATAATGGTAGAAACTTTGATTATATTAGATATGGGCTAAATTATGGGTCGAGCACCATAATACTTTGCATTTGTTTCTACCGAAAACATTCGTATTCTTCCTTATGATTTTGTGTTTTAATGTGTGATATTGTATCTATTCTCGTAATGACCAGTCTGTCTGTTGAGTCAAGTGTAGGTTGTTATGCAATATGTATGTCTTCGGAAAAGAACTGAGTTAGTTGAGCTTGCAAAAAAACTTGATAAAATGAGTTTCACACATACATCTACTAAATATCTGTCTATAATTTCGAGTTTTGTGCAATCTAATCCCAAGGAATATTACATAATCACTGTGGTGCTTACTCGGTTTCAGCATGTTATTGTTGCCGCAGTTAATCTACTGAATAAATCTATTTGGAAAATCACTAGTTCATTTACCTCAGTGTAGATTTCATCACAAATCTGTAGAGCTGGGAAACTACTGGATGACGCATTCAGCAACTTGATATTCTTCAACAGAGTGAAGCCAAGATTCAGTGTAAAAACAATCGTGACCAGTAGGGTGCAGCAGGTCGGGCGTGAGGACAAATACTCGCCGAAGACACTGGCTAGGGGTCGCGCTATGTCGTGAATTGGCAGAAGTTAGAATTCATGGACCATTGGATGGGGTCCCAGTGGCTTAATGGTATACGAGCTCGCCTTGTAACCAGAAGGTCCCGGGTTCGAATCCCGGTAGGTGCGTACTGCTTAAGAGTCCCAAACTAGGACGAAACAGCTGTCCAGTACTCCCAGGTTTTCCAATGGTTCTCTAACTAATGTCAGCTCATGATGAAAATCCTGTAACCAATCAAGTCCCTACAAACCAACACTTGAAAATCTGAAAACTGTCATTTTGTTCCTTCCCCTGTCTTAGCCGGTAGTAAGACTGGTAAAAAAAGAAGGGAAGACGTGAGGCCATCAACTCTATCATACAGAAACTAAACACCACAGTTACTGAAGCTTGAAGCTGTATGTTTCATTCGGAACGCGAAGGAATAAAAAAAGCTGCCTAGTGTTTGTTTTCTTCTTAGCTTGTATTAATTATTGTTTTATTGTTATTAGTGTTTTGCTACTAATATTTAAATAAGAATAAATTATTATTTGCGTGACTGTCGACAGTAAAACAATCGAGGATTCTGACATATGTTTTAAATAGTTATCATTATTTGTCTATACTTACCTTTTCTGACCGTCTATTATTCAATTTTATTGACCCTCTCTTCCCCTTAATGCTGTGACGGTACCATATAAAACTGAATAGGTAAATGTATGTTTGCTTTTTTCATTTAAGGAACATGTTGCATACTGGAATGGTCATCGTATATCTGTTTTCAAACATTCCACAGGAAATTGTATTACTCATCTGGGTAAGTCTGAAATAAGCATGACTTTTTATTAGTCTTTGAAACTTAATAAAGTTATCATTTAAATCAGGTGTATAAATATAATGAATTTCCATATTTTTTTTCGTTCACAATACAAATTTATTTTATACCACCTATTTTTGCAGAAAAGCTGAAGTTGTAGTAGGACTGAGATTAATTTTTATTGTTGAACTGCATCATATTATGTATTTCATCAAAAGTGGACAGTTATTCCCTGTTTACTGGTTTTATTATGACCCGTACAGAAATGTTCACCCAACAGTTAGATTTCACGTAACATAGTCACGTGATACAAATTGGTGCCTATTTCAAATAACCCTCCATAAAATTTCAATTTATCACTTTCTAGTTTAGAGAAGTAGGGAAAACATTTGAATGTAAACTGAGAACTTGTACTACTCCCAATCATCAATATTCAAGAGTTATCAACTGGTCAGATCATGATATTTCATTATACATTAAGGCCAACTGAAGAAATATTAAACACAAAGAGGCACTAGATAACTGTGATTTACGAGGGTAAACTATCTGAAAATACAACCATTAGTTCTTTCAGCATTAAATTTTCTGGTGAAACCATGTTGTCACTTGGTTCATAGTAAAAATCAATTACAGTCAGTTTGAAGCAATGGATACTTCTGACAGACTAACATGATTCTCTCATAGGAAAAAGTTACTATATATATACGAGTTTTTTTCTAACTTTCCAATGATATTATTCAAGTCCCCGTAAAGTGTACTACTGGCTAATGTGTTTACTGAATGGTAATACGGCTTCATTGAAGACATGCGAATATACATGTTCTAAATCTCAAACGAATTCTTTTTTTAAAATTTTTTTATTTATTATAGCTTGATTCCACACCCAATTTTCGGTATAAGTATGGAATTTTCAACATGTCATATCGGTAGCCTAATTTTCCAGGCCGACCATTCATATCAGGTGTGCGTCGGCAGGGGATCGAACCCCGGACCATGTGTATTGTGGGAGAGAGTCCTAACCGCTGTGCCACCGACACACATTCATAATATACTCCACGAAAGACCTGGTAGTTGAAGTTTCGATTCTACATGAATTGACTGTGTAAGCTTTTGTAGAGGTTTAAGCCTACATGAAACAGTTACTGCTGAATATCATTTGATATTCACAACCTCTGGAGATATTTTTCAACTATCTTGTTGTTACTAACTTAAAAAAATCAAGATTTTCGTCTATAAACACTGAAACTGTACAAATTCAGTCTCTTCCGATGCATGATTGATAAGCTCGTGAATGAATGCAGAATGACAGATGCCAAAAGTTTTGATATGCTTTAGGAAGCATGCTTGCCAACCCAAATAATTTTTACGAGTTTGACCTGCGTTCGGACCCCAGTGGGTGCGTGCTGTAGATAATTCCCAAGCTAGGATTAAACAGCTGTCAACTACACCCTCCTGGTTTTCAATGGTTCTCTAACTGATATCAATCCATGGTCAAAACTGGTAAAAACAAATCTAATCCTTACAATCCAACTCTTGAAAATCTAAATGGTATTTATTTTTTTTGTCTTATTCAAAAAGTTTATTTCAATAATTCTCTTAAACATTTCTGACAGAACTGTTAACAAACGGTCGTTTTGTTTTTATTTGATTATTAGTTAATATGAGGTAATCATTATTCTGTTTGTCACTAATTTCAACTTGCAGTTAGTTTTGCGTGTGAATTCAGATTTGTTGGTATGCATCAGCAAAGTATATTTACAATTGAACCATATAAACTACAGGTCCGTAATTTGGAGGTGAGTTTCTCAGTCTTCACTAGAGTGTATTTTTTATAAATATGGTATTATATATATATATCTATGTATATATAGCACTTTCTTTGTGAAAACTGATATTAATGTATTCAGCCTATTTGACTGCTGATAGGATGTTATCCTCCTGTCAGTTCATCGACTTATCTTTGTTTATTATTTTTGAACAGTTGCCTTCCGAATTATTAGTTTGTCTGTCTCCGCTAATTGTCTTGACCTGAATTCTTGTGGCAGATTCACTCAGTAGACCTCATCATATGAGTATCTCGACTGAATATGATATTTTCATTCTGACAAAATAGCGTTGAACTGCCCATTACAAAATAACATCTACTTTGTCACATTTACCAGGTGGTTCTTTGCTACAGCGTACTTATTAATGTAAAATTTAAAAAAAGCAACTTTATGAGATTAACTTGTCGGGTCTTTCTACGCTTAACTAATTATACTGACTGATTTTGTTCCAAGATTTTGACAGTCTTTCAATGTCAAGATCATTGTCTGTTTTCAATATAGAACTTTGCATTAATGGGCAGCAGTTCAAGTCGCCACACTCTGTGTAGCACACAAAGCAAGAGAAGAAAGTAGGAGAAAAGCAAAATAGAGACAGTAGACAGGTATATGAGACAAAAGGAAAATTGTATTAAGTGTTTGCTATGCATCTACTGTTATGTGTAGAATATGGTTCAAAATACTAACATATTCAGGAGAAAGTAATTAGTGTCTCAACATTTTTAATGGAGGTGGTACTCATAGTCACATCGAATGGAAACGATTATGAATAACAAACTATTCTCGGAACGTCTCCAATAAACAATAATTTCTGTACGCTGTATCGAATGGAGTGATTCCTTATAAAACTATTAGAAATATAATTGGTTTTATTGCACTCCACTACTACTGAAAAGTGGGGCATTTTAAAGAGATTTTCACAATCGACACCTTGTTTCACCACAAATATCTGTTTATATAGTTTATGGTTTTTTAAAACCTAGAAAATTGATACCAGCTTTCCGTAAGGGATAATTACTTAATGTAAAGCTCTTAAGTATATCTCAGAATTATGTAAAACAACTTTTCCATCTTGTTCTGTTTTATTTCCTTAGGGTTGTGTTAAACAGTTGATTAATTTCACCGAAACAGAGGGCAGTATAGCTCTGACGTCTCAGTGTGCTAATTACATGGCATGCTTAACGGATCAGAATAAAATACGAGTGTTGGACCTAAGTAGAAGGTAAACTAAAACTTTTGACATTGATTATTCATTTTAAAAGTTTTAGTATTAATGTTATTTTATTATTTGTTAAGCTTATAAAGAGCTTAACTTCAATGGTCCATAAGTCTGCGTTGCTGTCATGCGGATGAGGGAAAGACAAATAAGTATCTTTTAGACCACACATCAGATTTTATCTAGCTACTTGGGTACAATATAATCTAAATAATTTTGGTCTCTAAAGGGAACTGTGGCGAAATTTCACCTCGAACTGTGTAAACTGCAAGTTAATTAGCAAATTGTTCAGTAAAATGACTCAAGTTTTCATTTAAAATCTAGCCGTAATACCATTACGTAAACTTTCTAAAAATGTTGTGTTAATATGACAAATATTCAAGATAACAGTTTAGTTCTACTGAACTATTTATCGGTGCATAAAAAAGACAGAGATACAGTCGTTTTCATATATCATTACGAAGGGAAAATATAAGTAGTGCATGTAAGTCTTCTCTCAATTCAGTAACTGTTTCTGAAACAATTAATACCTGACATGCTTTAGTTACCCAGAGAACAATAATACGTTATTCGAGGTGAAGATAGGCTCAATACGCCATTCTGAACTGCATCATGCAAATATACCCTTCATATCCTCTTATTAATTGAAAAAATCATTGTATTTCCATTCAAAGATTTCCTTTGTAATGATTTGAAGTGTGGCTTTATAAATTTCCAGCTAAATTTTACATCATGCTTTCTGTTTATACATAGACTTGCTGTTAATTACTTACAAAACCTAATCAGTCGTTATTTTAGAAAACTGAGGTCTAGAAAGTAATCCTTGTGGGAAGCCAGGCATCATCATTTTCGATCAAGTATCCAAATTTCCCCAGGAGACTTCAGCCAGATTTACTTAATTTGTAAATCCCACTTAACTACTCGCTTCACCGTCATATGTTCATTTGTGTTTCCTGGTGATTGGAAAACGAAATAACGTTACTTCTTTTACTGACAGCTCTCCATTTAATACCACCAGCCTTATCAAAATAGCAGCAAACTAGGTTTTACAAAATCTTGGCTTATAACTGGATCAGATTTCTTCTGTACGAAGTAATTCTGCTTTATTGATAATGACAACAGGCATATTCAGATTGTTAGAATCGATAAGTGTGCAAATTGTTGTAGCGACAGGTATTTATGCGATGAAAGTTCTTATCTCTGACAATGATACATTGAAGAAGTAGGTTGCTGAATTCAGATGAAATTTTGTTGTGACCCCAAATTCCCCTTTAGGCACATCAGATTCAATTTTATGTCAACTGCCTCTGCTATAAGACGTTCTTTCTAATTTAAGTTTTTTTCAAGCTTTGATTTGCATGGGTTTGATTGGTTAGAAGATTTCATCGTGAGCTGTTATCGGCTAGCGAACCACTGGGAAACCTGGAAGTACTGAACAGCTGTTTCGTCCTAGTTTGAGATTCTTCAGTAATACGCATCCACACAGGACGTTCCATGATTTCGGGGTACTCATTGGTTCTTTAAGTGACAATTTATCTTGACACTATTCTTCAGTTTAATTAGTTGCATTTACCGTCTACCTACAAATAAGTGATTAACTTCTCATTCTCAACTTATTTCCCGTAATTTACTTATCTTTTACTATAGAGAAGTCAAGTCTACAGATACATCAAAATCACTAACAAAGTTAGTTGTGTGCGAAATATTAAATCAGATATCACAGAATTCAACTACATCTTCGTTATGCTCTACAAAAACGTTTCAAAAAAATCTGTCATTACTACAGAATCCAAACGATGCTGTTATGCGTGAATTGAACATATCTTGGATTTCAATCAATAAGTCTGGTGGTACATTAGCGTTTACAGTAGAAATTCTCCGAGATGGAATACTATGCAATTTATTATGGCCATGCTTAGATGCAGCAGACCAGTCATCAGATACTCTGATCGAATCAGAGTCAAACAAAATGAATGAACAGTGTTTTCGAGAGAAATCTAGAAGTGTTATAAACGAGGAGGATGCATTAAAACAATGGATTCCAGATCCAAACATTTTTATTTATCATTTAGATGTAGACAAATTGAAGTGTTTTAATTTCTTTGAAGCAATTTCGAATTCACTCAGTACAATTCCTGGAACATGTAAGTATTTTTATTGTATGTTTTTTGTATGCATGGGATATTTGCAGTATTTTTGATAGATTTTGTTTAGAAAAGAGATGATTATATTCCAGTATTGCGTCGGTGGCATAGCGGTTAGGACGCTCGCTGACCATGCACATGGACTGGGGTTCGATCCCCGGCCGGCGCACTCCTTTACCTCACTAAGCCAGAAATAATGCTGGCGAGATTAAAGGTTGGGTATGAGGCTAGCAACCCCATCCTGTAAAATAAACACTGCTACAGAACTTCAAGCCACTAGCTTGAAGCCATATGTTACACTGGGGAACGTGAAGGAACAAAAAAAATATTCTACTAACTGAATTATGTTACCTGCGCTTACTTCATTTTATAACAGATTAAAGACGCAGTTCAGTTGTAGTGTTGTATGTACACTGATGACGAGTCTTACTCCAGACGACAGAAATCATCATCCGATGTTTATTGTTATGTATTTGAACACAAGTGGAATACAGTATAGGCACCAACGAGTGTGTTACACAGAAGAATCAAACGACAGTAACAACAAGTAAAGAGAATGAGATAGTTGGGGTTCAACGGAATAAAATCCGTCGGGCATTCTAAATAGCCTTCATTACTGTTCTATTGTTTTCGAATTAGAAAAAATTAGGAAACTGAGTTATGCTCACCACTGATTTCTACTTTAAAGTCCATTGAAGAACCTGAGTAGCCAAATCCCTCAGACTCGATGTAGAGAGTCAAGGTGAACCACAAGATTCTAATGCAATGCTATTTTTCTACATACTACAATAAATTCTAACCAGCACTTGCACAACCAAAAGAATACTTGAGTTTATCACATGATCCTAATGATTCATACATATATGAGCGTCAAAGCATCTGCCTATTAAAAATAGTACACAAGTCAGTGTGAAATTATGAATGATTTTCAGCTGTATCACTTGGAGTCTTCAGTCATCTATTCTTGTCTTATGAACGCCAACACTACCCCATGGAATTTCAAACAGTATTTTCTGAATTTATGACTTTGTGTCTTTTATTAATCTGATTGCTGTTAGTTTGTTTCCAGAAAAATTCATTCCTGATGAATATAGCTAGTCATATAACTTTACCATTATGGCTGATGAAGTTTCTCAGTTTTGACAAATTTAATTAACTGTTAATATACATGTGACTGTTATTTGGTTGGTAGCAGCTAGTAATGCAATTCAGGAGACATTCTGGCATTTGAAACACATGGTGTTGTGTTGAAATCCTCATATAGACTCATCGCTTAATGGAAATGTAGGTACATTCATCTGACAAGCTCTAAATAGACCGAAACGCTCATCCTACATTCCACCAAATGGCCACCACCGATCACGCTGTTACCAGAGTGTCGGTAATAGAAGCCAATAAAATCAGCTAATTTTCTTTTATTCCTTCACGTTTCTAGTGGAACATAGGGCTTATAGCTAGAGGGTTCAAGTTTCCATAGCAGTGATCTTCATTTTTACGGGATAGAGTTGCTAGACGCATGCCCAACCTTTCCTTTTTGGCAGCTTTTATTACTGGCTTAGAGAGATAAAGGAGTGCGTCGGCCAGGGATCGAATCCCTGCCCACGTGCATGGTTGGCAAGCGTCCTAACCGCTGTGCCACCGATGCACAAAATCAGTTAATTGAAAGCCCAAAAATAATTCCACTAATTATTTTCAGTCCTTCTAAAATGCCATGTTATGCATACAGCTGAAGTAAAATCCCCGGTCTCTTTTTATTTGTTTTGTTCACAATAATCAGCTTTTATTGTCACGGAGCAGGGTGCATTTATGCTGAGTGAAATCTATCTTTGATGTCTTCGCAACAGCATACATGGCCACAGTTCTCAACGACTCATAAATTTTTCAGTTTCCGTAATGTGACTTGATTGACTATCAGCTCTTTGAAATGTACGCAATTTCCTAGGTTAGAAAGGTGTTTAATACACCAGACAATTTGGAAAATAAGAATCAGTAGGCATTAGTAATAATAATGATTTGAATGAAAACTGCCTAATGAAGTTAAGGCTGACGCTTTCTGTTAACCATGTATACATATATCAAAATAAATATTTATCCAAAATTCTCTTCTGAAAGCGAAAATTTCCGTTTTATTGACTACCTTTAAAATTAAGTGTTACCAAGCTTGTCAAACGAGACTATAAATCCACCCATGATTTCTTTTTTCTAGATACTGATTCTTGTTCAAATACCAGTGTGAACTGAGTTATTGGGAGTTCAAGGGTCTCATTACTTTATCAAGATTTTTTTGTTTCACTTAAACAAGATATTTTGATTTATTTATAATTCTGAGTATATATTCGATTAAATGCTTTCAAATGATTTTTTTCGACTACATTTGTCCACTTTAGTAAGTGTTAATGAAAGTGATCTGCATCCTACGAGTTTAGATTTGATTCGATTGAACAGTACAAATCTTATCCAAGGCAGATGGCCAAAACACCATTATTGGGATCAGTTTGAATCACGTCTACTGGTTGTTGAAGCTTCACCGATCCCTGATGATCATCCAATCATTACATCCAGGCTGAACGCAGTTGATAAAATGAATAAACAGTGTGGCGATGTTATTTATACAGCAGAAAATGATACTGATCAGTATACTTCCGCCGGAAGTCGATCATCTAGCAAAGTGGCATCTATCACGCCAGAAATTGCTTCTAAAAGTCAATACGAAGTATGTATAACTTTATAATAATTTTATATTATATCTTGAATATCCAGAATGTTGCTGATATTCTTCTTCTTACGTTCTGTATACAGGAATTATAACCAAAATGAGAAATGAATTACGACTAATCCAATAATTGTTTGTCGGTATGTAAGGGGTCTTATCATTAATTAATTTTTGACATCAGTTCGCTAATCATTCAATACGTCTGAAGTTCATGTAGTAACAAGGTAGGTTATGCTGGTCAAACTCGTAAAATCATCTCCAGCTGTGTTAACAAGACTATAAATTAAACCTCTAGTCTCCATATCCAAAAATCCGTTATTATATTAAAAATAATACTGTTACAGTCCCCTTAGGTTATGAGTGGAATATAGCGCTTCTGTACTTTTTCCTACCCTCTGCGGTCCTCTTGAGGTGGACCCACGATTGTCCATAGTCTCTCAGCTCCTCCTTCATGTCACTTTCGGACACTCAGTTCGTCGTCTTCCATTAGGGCTCCACTTCAGGGCATATGGCGTAATGTCATTCGACAGTCTCCTTAGTGTGTGTCCTATCCATCTCCATTTTCTTCGGGATATTTGTTGAACAATATGTTCTTGGTTAGTTCGTTCCCAGAGTTTCCTGTTGTTAATTCTTTCTGGCCATTTGATTTTCAGTATGGAGCGAAGGCAGCTGTTGATAAAAGTGCAACCTGTTGGTAATGAATTACTGTAAAAGATAGAGCCTGAACCAATGAGACACAAAAGTAAAGGCAAACAACCAGTTATTAGTTAATATACGTGACTACAGGCTCTGCTGAGGACGCTGACTATGCAATATTTGCTTTTCAAAATCCTGATGGAGTATCTTTTGACTGTCACAAATGGTTATAAAGAAGATATGTTGTATGTTGAATGATACCTCCAGTAAATATATATATGCATGTGTTACATGGCCCCTCAGTTAGTATTACGTGCTGTTTTCTCGCATTTGCCCACCCTTTATTTACATTTCCTGGACCCGTAAAATGTCGTCACACATATATCGACAAGGATTTCAGCTAAAAATTGAGATGTCCACTAAGCCATTACTGCCGCCTTTGAATTTTTTAATTCAAAACACCTGTGTGACGTCACTGCAATATCGTGTCCCTTAATGTTTATTTTTTTGTAACTTTTTTTAAAATCAGGTGATTTGCGGTTAGTGTGTGCTTGTGAAGTGATATGACTTCGCTTCATATTGTAAACTTCTAATAATCTACCCGTTTTGGATTTATGATAAATTAACATGATAAATAGACCAAACTTTCAGTTTTTCTCTGAGTTTTGATATTTGATAGCGAAACTTTCATCTTGATGGTTGCAAACACCATCAGCACCAATTTTATTGAGAAGTGAGGCGAATTCACAAGAATATTTGATTGGTGTTTCAAAACTCTTTTAGTTTCTTGTTTTTGTTAGTAGAACAGCAAATTTTGCGTCACACTGAGGCATTCAACTCTGAATTCTGTTGATTAGTACTGAAAAAAATCATTTTTCATGTGTTAAGCTGACTGTTTATGGATGTTTTAGGACTGAAATTAAACGGTACTTTGTTAAGTTATTCAAAAGACATAAGATTATAAGTGAACTGGTACTCGGACACATTTATTCTAATGTGTTTGAATAGCCTGGCAAAATACCGTTTATCTTCGGTCGTGTTTTTGTTATCATTCGATGTAGTATTGTACTGTTGGTTGCTTTCTTCTGAAGCAGATTGCATATTGAATCTTTTTGTACCAGTCTGTTGCCTACAGTTTCATCTAAAGGCCAGTTTTTAAAAATTCTCGTACTTGTTGCAAAATGAAATTCTCCATATCGGAGTTATATTTGTGATTATCTACACGCACAATGGCCAATAATGAAACAACTGAGAACATGGAACAATCATCCTCCTTATTCTCATCAAATGATTGTCTATTTTATAACGTTAAATTTTTGTATTGTTTTTCTCATGTCTCCTGACGCGCACATGCATAGGTGTCAACTGATTTCCTCTTCATTTTTTTTGATATAGCTGCGTTCTTTGAGCTGGTTGGTTTAGTTGTGAATCTTTCACCTTTCTTCAAGACAACATCTTCAGCACAAACTTCAGTATGAAGTGCACCTGTTCGAATTCTTCATGGATGATATAATACTATCTCTCGTGACAGCCTTTGTCTTGATTGCTTGTTAATTTGCATCATTATTATTATTTCTCGTTAGTAATCGACTTTCTTTTAATTTTCATTTTAGCAATCCAAAGTTCTCACATCAATAGTTTCATTATTTGTCAGCCCAGAACAAAATAACACCATAGTTCAAGGATCATTTTTAATGTCAGTTTTGCACAGTGCTTTGATTGGTGTTGAAGTACCGTTGATCTACTTTTCCGTCCGTGTATGTTTATCATTATCATTTGAAATATTAAATTGATATTTAATGACATAAATAATATAATTCTTGATGAAATGAACAGTTCAAAGGTATGGCCAGAGAAATATAATGCGTCACTGGATGTTCATCCAGACCAGTTTTCTTTTATTTGATTTGGTCATGTAGCACTATTATCGAATGAAAAATGAGTCACAAAACTTAAATAATCAAGCCTCGATTGGTTATGTATTTTTGTGTGTTATATTATATCATCACCAGATAATTCCTTGACAGCAAGATCAAAAATGTCATCAGGACTACCTTACCACAAAATATCATAAGAAAATACAACGATAACTGCAGACTATTACGGGAAATATTCAGCTTCGACATTAAAACAGAAATTATCATAAAGGATGGTTTATTGCAAAAGTGAATCATCGGTAACTGCATGTAGAAGGAAAGGTTATTATATTTATGCACAGCTATAACTGCTCAGACACAAATGTGTTGCACAATCTTTGCCTTCTCACATTAATTTGCTGACTAATTTGTAAAATCAAAGTAATTTCCATCCTATAGGATTGAAGAGTCGTTTTGTCCTAGTTTTAGTGTCCTTAACTGTGCTCCCCTACGACATCATGTACACAACCACGGTTTGAAATCTGATGACTCATTATTTCTAATCTCTATCGATTTCGATACAACTCACTATTAACTGAAAGTGTGAAAATATCACAAAGTATTTGTCTCAATAATTCCTGTAAATACGCCATGTGTTACAATGATAATTTGACGCACGTTTGAACTAACAGAAAGCATGAAGTGAGACGCTGCTTTTCTGTTTTATAGTGTAGTGTATTGTTGAGCAAAGTATAGTAGACACAAGCATTTCAGTCACTGTGTTAAACTTTTTTCCACGATAATTTTATTTAGTTTATTTATAAAATGTAAACGTACAGTGCTTGAGCTCTGCTTTCAAGAACTAATTAGTTTAACGTCTTAACAGAATATTATTTTAACAGTAATCGACTTCTAACGCTGACATAGAAAACAAAGAACTTGATACCATCAGTTAACAGTCTTACTAACTGAAATAGACGCAAGAACAGTACAGTGGAAGTCAATTTTAGGAAATACAAAGCAATGAAATTAATGATATAATCTCTCAAAATATATCAACTGATTTTCATTCTGTACCAATGAGTAAATATATTTAATTCAGTGAGATTACAACTTCTTCTGGACTCAGTCGTATTATGTTTGACAAGTGGCATAACGATTTAAATACTCCTCTAATTAACTGTAATTTCATTATCTTAATGCAGTCTTTATTTTCATGCCAAAAGGTATTATTATTTTATAAAAACTGATTGGGATTATTTAAATTTCAGTGTGATTTAGTTTATCGTGTCCTTAATGAACAACACCAACGACGTTTAGAAATGTTAGCAGCATCTGGTCGGCGTGTAATCAGTGAGATAGACAGTACACCAAGACGACTTTCAACAACGGTGAGTACTGGCATCAACAATCTTGATTCTAGTGTAAATACATCATCCACTACAGATGATAAAGGGCAACATCAAGTGACATCTGATGTACCCAGTGAAGGTCAAATAACATCCAATAATAGAATCCATTATGTTAATAGACGTGTGATGCAAAATTTTGTTGGCCTTGAAGATGCTGATGAAAAAACGCGTGAAGCTATGCTCAATTTTAGTTACTATTTAGCAATTGGTGAAATGGACTCAGCATTTCGAGCCATGAAATTGATTAAAAGTCCAACTGTTTGGCAGGTATGTCAGTCACATATTTCCTTTTGGTTGTTATAAAAACTACATGCTAACTGGTATCTACTTTAGACTTATTTAGAAATACAAGTTTGTGACATCAGTGTTAACGAACTCATAATGACATAACTGCTTACAGACATGTCCGTTCTGCGATTTCCATTTCCTGGTAACATAAATTATCAGATAAACTGATCCATGTAGTATGTCATTAGTCTTCATTGAGATGACTAAATTTACCCCTAATTTTTTTCACTTCTCACGTTCTGAGTTGAAGCGTAGGGTTTCAAGCTGTAGCTCCGAAGTTTCAGTAGCGTGGTGTTATTTTTATGAAGTAGAGTTGCTGGCATCCCGCTCAACTTCCCTCATTTCCGGGCATACCACCAGCTGGGCGAAGTTTAGGAATGCGTCAGCCCGGAAACGAATGCGGATCTCTCGCGTGGCTGACGAGCATTCTGTCCCACTACTAAGTAGCTTACTTAAACTAATATACCAATAAGCCAAGATAAATCACTTATATGAAAGTGATTTCAACATATACGGAAAACTACATTCAAATGTGGCTGAAATTCGAATAGTTCCTCATTACTGTCGTTCATCTAGTCAGTCTGCTTCCCAGTAATTTACACACACTTGATTGATTTGTGACAATGGCCCTATTGACGTGAAAAATTAGAAATTCGGTCTTTTCTGGGTTTGAAACCCGGTGGGTGTGCTTTACCAGTGAGTCCCAAACTAAGGCGAAACAGTTGTTCAGTACCCCCTGGTCTTCAGAGGTTCTCCAACTGATATCAGCCGAAATTCAAACCAGAAACACATCAAATACCTATAAAGGAACTCTTGATAATATAATTTGAGTAGTCTCATTACGATAATTATAGGACAGTATTTAAGCGAATACATATTTTTGACAAATTCTCAAATTCTACGTTTACATAAAAAAATTTGTCTTCTTTTCTTTTACGTTCCCAGTGGAACATAGGGCTTCAAGCTAGAGGGTTGAAGTTTCAGTAGTAGTGGTTTTTATTTTTACGGGATGGGGTTGCTAGCCTCATGCCCAACCTTCCCTCTTTACCAGTCTAATAACTGACTCGGCGAGGTAAAGGAGCGCGTCAGCTGGAGATTGAAACCTGAACCACATGCGTGATTGGCGAGCATTCTACCACTGTGCCACCGACGCACAGCGACTAGATAATGGAATAATAATAAATTGTTAAACCAAGATTAAAGTGTACAACTACACCACAACGGTATATTGATAATGCAGTTACCAGTACAAATAAAAGTAAAGTAATAAGACAATATTTACGGTTATCCGGTGTCATCGGGAGTGACAAATGTTCTAGGTAGGGAGTGAAGGCCAAAGGAGGCAGAGAGATTGAGCGAACTTTTTCCGAACAAAGAGAGTGGGTTGAAAAATTATTATGGCAATTACCTGAGCTATGCTTAGCGACTGAAGACGTTACAACCTACGAAGTTGAGGTGGCACCTTTTACAGAATTGTAAAAGCTGAATTTTTATCAATCTTTTGTTCCGTATCCACTACGTGTGCCAGTACGGAACTTATGACTGCCTTTATGACTCTTTTACCTAACCAGGTTGAACAATGCTCCAGATGGCTACAGTGGACTTGCCCAGTCGTTTTACTTATGAAACTGTTCATTTGTTTGCTACGTGACAAAATTTATTTTCCCCTCTACCACTACTACTCTACACATCCTACCTTTACACTCACCGTTGCCTAGATTTTATAAACATTTGAATGAATTTGTCCTTGCCATTATTATGATGATGATCACCTCGATTGATATTCATTAATTCACATTGTTGAACTTTGATCTTATTTTTCTAACCACAGTATTTTAAATGTCTATGACTAATGTTTCATTATGCAAACGTAAAGCCTGATGAGAATTTATCAGAAATGCGTATTTCCTAAAGTCGTTTTCTTAATATGTTTTCCTTCGCAAGTAGCATAAATAACAATCATAAAAGCAGAACGTCGACGGCTGACATCTTTCTGTTTCAAAGTTAGTTAACAAATTCACTTAAATTTTACAGACTAGAACACAATACAAAATAATCACATGTCCGTATATATGCTTTTAAAACTCTAATCATTGTTAGTTTTCGTCACTTATTTACTTCCTTGTAATGAATCCAGACATTTAATGGGACATATCCACAGACACTACAAAATGTTTATTTTAAATGCAACTGTTACATTAAAATTATTCTCATTTCTACACTTTCTACACAAAAGTATTGTTTCTAAAATCACAAAGAACGTCTAATATCAGAAGCATTTCATATCAAATGGAATCCAAATTGTCTGAATAGGAACGATGGACTAATTTGATCTGGTTACAGCAACCGCGCCTCCCCAAAGAAATGAAAAAATCAACACGAATGTGATAAGCAATTTCGTTATTTAAATACACGCTGCTTTTATAATTTTACACACTTATCAAATCCAACAATATACACCTGGTTCCGTTATCTTTACCAACTGGCCAATTCGACAACGCAAAAATGACCCCATGCTGAGGAATGATGATTAAGTTGTTATATATAAGCTGAGATTTTGTAAATTCTGGTTTAATAATACTTTGATAGGGCTATTAGCATCAAATAGCTGAACGTCATTAAAAAGCAATATCGTTTTGTTTTTCATTCATTGGGAAATACAAAAACCTATAATATAATGAATATCATATACCCAATTCTCAAATTTCTATAAACTAAAGTATTGTTTTGACTTATATAATTGTTTCTAAAACACTACTTTACAGAATATGGCAAGAATGTGTGTCACAACTTGTCGACTTGATGTTGCCCGTGTATGTTTAGGCAAAATCAGTAATCCAATGGCATCTAAAATGATACGTGAATCTCGATTCAGAGAACTAGAAATAGAAGCTCAAGCTGGAGAACTGGCTTTGCAACTTGGTATGCCTGTAAGTTTTGTATCCAGCTAAATAACCAAATATTATCTGAAATGTTACTGCATATTTTTCTGTTCTAACAGCATTTATCATCGTAAATTAGATACACTGTTGATTTCTGCATTTGAATTAGCTGTAGTAAGTACAATTATAACGGATTTTTTAAAGTATATGGTGGAAATTCTAATTAGACTAAAATATCCTCTTCGACAAGGCTAGATTCTACCAGTTTTATTCGCAGTTCCTGTGAATGGTTGAAATTTAGGGATTAAATTATCTTTTCTGCAGTTATGACGACTGAAAAGTATTTTTATCCTCTGAAATCAACTCTGTTGATTGAGTGTCTGTAAACAATTTAGTCTGAACAGCGTCTCTTCCAAAAGAAAGGAATCAACGAAATTTTATCCTCATTATAACAGATTGTATGAGAATTAATAATACTTCTCATCTGTCCGTGTTGAAGTAGGTACAAAGGATCTCGCAATAAGGACTCATTGCCCAAGCCAATAATAATATTTATTAATAAATCTGCTGAAGAGCTGTGGCTACAGCGAAACGCAGAAATTGTGTTCCAATAATAATCACTTTGTATTTTGGTATCCAATCTATACGTTATCAAATTTACTACTAGTGTGTTTATTTGGCACATAAGCTGGATGGAGTTTACCGGTTGCATTGTTTCCAAAATGAGCGTATTATTATCACAGAAAATATGCTTTTGTTTTACTTGGTAATATGATTACCCAATAACTAGAAATATATCTTCGACACGTTCACTTCACCGCAGTTTCCCTTAAGCCCATTGCCTAGTCTCTTAGATTTGATCTTCTGTCTCCCACAAGTCATCGGGTAAATAGAATAAAACATAGAAGATTTGGGACATTTATAGCAACTTCTTTATATATATATATACGCCAAATGGCTACCTAGCAACAAGCCACAAATTCTCATTGAATTCTGACTACGAAATGAAAAGCACTGCCCATAACAGACAAAGAGAACATTTAAATAAGTAACTGCAGAGCAACACAGTAAAAGCATTACCTTTATACTATTCGTTAATCATATGAGAAAAAACCTCACGTTTCCTATTACCAAACTACTTATCGTGAAGACTACGGCTTTTACGATAACTTTTTTAGATCTTAACAAACTAAATGAGGAGTTTGCTTAATGCATTATTTCGGCCAACTGTTTAGGATGAAGCTGAACGATTATTTATCCAGTGTAATCGATGGGATTTGGTAATCCGTCTGCATCAGTCACTTGGCAATTGGAATAAAGCAATTACAACAGCTGAGCAGCATCATCGTATGTCGTTACGTGGTATTCACTATTCTTATGCCAAAGAATTGGAGTCTACAGGTCAAATCAAACAAGCTATTGAGCAGTAAGACTGTTTGCAACTTTTGCTTACTTTGTATAAGTGCTATTAAGAAGTGTTTATCATAAATTAAAACTCAAACGTTTTGATTTTCAAATTAATGGACTTTCGATACAGCACTGGAATTTTTTAGTGTACAGATATTTATCTTTTGGCTGATTGTTTTCTGAAAGCTGGTTATTGTATTGTTCACAATTAATTCATTAAATTAAATACTATCGTCAAACATCGAAGTTTGTAGCATGACACAAAATATCACTAAGCTCTTTATGTAACTGGTTAACAGATGAAGTAGTTGCTTACATTTGAAATATTGCAGCAGACGAATCTGTCAAGTGGGCTTTACAAAGATGGTTGCTATATTGTGAGGGTAGATGTCTGGAGAGTTCCGTAGAGGAATTTTTTATTATTAATCGATACACAGTTATAGGCATGATGCATCCATCACATATTTTAGAATCACAATGTGCACACATCTTCGTTATGGAGCTACTTTTATCTTCCTTTCATTTTCTCCATGTTGTTTCACAAGCTTCGTTCATTAAATCCATCTCCGCTATTCGATATTCTTGCGAATCATATGCATATTTATATTTAAATCTATATACTACTTATAAGTCTTATCAGTAGCATACGTCACAACACTGCAGTTTACTCATTGTTTATTGGTTTCGGGATTCAAATGACTTTTTTTTCTGTCTTCTATTAATTCCCCTCATTAATTCTAATGACATTCCTCGTTTTACCTTTGTCATTATGTTGTGATAAATTTTGATAACTCTCTATGTTATTTGTGGTTATAACTTCTTTACGTATTAATTCAAATGGCATAATATTTCTGAACGACAAATATCACAAATATTAATAATCACTGTGAAAAAACGACTGTATAAAATTATGTAGAAGTATATATGATGAGTAATTTATTAGCTAAAATACTACACTTGGTTAGACACTAGTCAGTAATTAGTGTAATGTGTCTAGTCCTATCTTTGGTGCAGACTGAATTCTATCAGTCAAGTTTGCTACGTGGCCATTCTAGGTGACTCACTGTCACGGTGCACTGTGAATTGTTGGTATTAGATGGTTGGAGGCAATCTGCAGGAGGCCTTTGACCTAGGTTTTCGTGCTAGTGAGCACTCATCAGCAAGGCGTATCTGCAACCGTGAAGGAAATCATGTCCCTTCTGAGATTCGAACCCGCGTTATTCAGTGCTGTAGTCAGAGACATTACCCCTGAGCTATTCGGGCTCGCGATTGACTTCCTGTAGGGCTTTGTTGGATATTTTTGATTGGACTAGCATGAAACCTATGTGAAGCTAGGCTTCCTGCCGATTGCCTCCAACCATCTAATAATAAAATACTACACTTTCTACCAATTATTTTGAGACTGATAATCTCTTCTATCTAGTTTAGCAGCGATGAGCAGTTGGTGTAGAAGAAAGCACCGTAACAATTAGGGGGACTGACAGATCAGGGAATTAAGAGATGGAAAAGATTTGGAGTTTAAACGGATGCTTTTAGTGTTACTGAAGTTTTATAATCAGTTTATGAAGTGTCACTGGTGACAGTGTCAAAATCAAATAAATAAAAACTTATGCTGAGTTAGTTACTGAGTGATATTACTTGTTACTGATGTATTTACTTATTTATTTATTCTTGGATAAATCTGCACTTCATCACACGTTAATTCTCAACATTTTTTAAACGGTGCGCGTTTGTATCTTATAATGATAGCAAAGTATTGATGTTTCATATTCATTGCCTAACTGTTATCTTTTATTTCATGTTTTTTCTGTCTCTTTCAGTTACATTAAGTCAGAAACATATCGTTTTGAGGTGCCTAGAATGCTGAAAAGTAATCCAGAATTATTGGAATCATTTGTAACAAGCCAAACAGATCAGTAAGTATAAAAATTGTTTTAAGTAAAATAATATTCTTTATTTTATTCCTTTACTTTCCTAGTGGAAGATAAGGCTTTAAGCTACAGCTCTGAAGTTTCGATAGTAGTGGTTTTCTGTCACTTTTGATTATTTTTATTTCCTTGGTGCGCCAGTGGTTCAGCGGTAGAACGCTCTGCAACCACCCACGTGGTCCGAAGTTCGGTCCCTGGCAGACGCTAATCCAGTGAAGAGGGAAGGTTGGGCGTGAGGGGCTAGCAAACACCTCATAAAAAATTAATAAATAAAATAAGTCAACTGAATTTTTATATAAACATATACATTTACGGAAAAATTGTAAGAATATTGAAAGTCCTTATTTAGACACTTAAAAGACAAATGGATTGACTGTTCCTGTGGATCTAGTTATATTGGGCGTACAGTTTGGCAGGGTCATAGTCGTATTTCCAAACATCATCCTGAATGGTTAAGCAAGAGACAAACAAGATAAATTCCTAGCTCTGTTTTAGCATACCCTGTAGATAGTGAGCATAAATCTGATACTAATAAACTGCATGAAATCATTTGTTGCATTCCCGCCAACATTGGTTTAGCTTTACGCGTTCGTTTTCCACATACAACTGAAGCAGTCAGAATCTACCTGAAGAATTCAGATCCTTGTGTTCAGAATAAGTTCCTGCAGCCAATTTCCTTACCTTACAACAATTTAAAAGAATGTTAATATTTGGAAGCGCTAGATTAGGAGTGTAATTTCTCCGTCAGTTTGCTTATTTCATAAAGCTAACAATGAAATATCGCTAACAGCTATTGCCAGTTTTAAAATCATCAACGTATTCTGAAGGGTGCTAACTTGAATGATTTATTTAAATAACTTATTAAGAATTCTGTACAACGTTTCCAATGTTTCTTCCCCATTTATTAAAATTAGCATAATATCAAATTTCACAAAACAGGAGAACATTACTACTGAACAGTCACCCACTACGATTCATTCAAAAATGTAATAAGATCTATGAGAAGAATAGGAGTCTGCGTACACTTATTTCGCTTTATAAATTTGAATAAATCGTTGTTCTCGCTTTATGAAAAATAACAATCGTAATTTAAACTATGTATGTACAACATTAAGCAATTTGAATCCCCAATAATACTGTTTTATGGAGGATGAACATTTTAACCCCTGTGTGGAATTATCATTAAAGCTGGAATTAGCGTAGAATATAAACAAACCAATTACTCGGAGATAAATTCTGTCGGTTTCAGTATCCAAGTGACCCAATTAAGCAAAATCGTAAATGATTCTCCAAATATCATTTAATGAATGTGACGTCAATTACGTAGATCAAACCAATAAATAGATCGGTGTCAGTCATGTTATCGGGATATAGGAATTTAGCTAGATATGGAATGAAAACCTCAAACATCCTAGACAAAGTGATGTAGGAAAAGGCGTGGCCATTGCTATGCGTACACTTGCATGTTGTCACTCAATAGTGTGGTAGCTCTAAGGCATAATGTGGGTAGTTTGTGAGAGAAGTTAATTACTGTATCTTTGCTAATCAAGTTTATAATAGATACATGCAGTAGGAACGATGCAGAACCTATCCTGAATATATGGTAGTCTGCATTAACAGGAGGGTAGAGTGGAAGGAACTATATAGACCCAGCCAAGTAGTTGTGTGAAGGTTTTGACACGATAGTGATCAGCAGGAAATTGTTCTTGAAATATCATCCAGTTTTTAATACTGTATCACCGTATGTTATTTCAGACAAACTGATCTGATATGAAATTGTATTCTGCCAGTGTCCAAACAGTACTCTTACATTAAGAACTCAATGTTTGGGTTGCACTATGAACTTTGCAAAATCCGATGAAATCTGCAAATTTTTAAGCGGCAGGATAATAAGAATCCTCCTTGACGATAAATCAGTAGTGCTCAGTTTTCGTATGAGATAACAAGTACACTGACACGGTATCATTTTCTGGATGTTTCAAGCCCAATTGCTCTGTCTTATTCATTCAAAAATTGAGACTTGGTTGCTATGTTTAAATTACTCTTTGTTCTTTGACCACATAGACAGTCATATACTCTGTATTGCTAAAATATATGTGTTAAACCACTCTTATCAGCAAGATAAAAGCAGATTATGTTGTTTTATGACTATTCTTTAGCTCCTAACAGCCTAAAAAGTGACATAAATTGTTACATATGTGAACATATAATGGAGTATTTAATAGTTTATAGCATGGTAATGCAGCAAGAGATATAAATTCGAGGATACTTATATACGTGAACTGGTCAGTAATTAATTCATCGCAGTTTTTGTCAGTTGGCTAAGACTGCAATATGGTCAAAACGCCCTTTAGCAAAGTGAATGTGTTATTTCAAACGAAGCAAAAATCTTCAGAATAAGATGGTAGCATTGTTTATTTTGTTGGCTTCGCATCAGCAGCATACACACTAAAAGATTATCAAGTTTATAAATATAACAATTGTTACATAGTTGTAAATGTGAAATGGCGCAAGTTGACAAGGGAGTCTAAACTTAATAAATAGTTTCCTGTAGTTGGTGTTTAAGGATTAGTTTTGTTTTTACGAATTCATCAAGGATTGATATCAGTTAAAGAACCACTGAAAGCCAGGGAGTACTGGACAGCTGTTTCATCCTAGTTAGGGAATCATTGGCAGTAAGCAATCAGTGAGGTTTGAACCCAGGACTTCCCGGCTACAAGGCTAGCTCGTATACCACTCAGCCAATGGGACTCGATTCAATGGCCCATGAATTCTAACTTCTACCAGTTTGTGATTTAGCGCGACACTTATATAACTTACACACAGAAGTTTCAAGTTAAGACGAAAAATAAATGCTTGGGTAGAACAGCAAAGAAGTATACACAGTTGGAACTAACATAAGATGGCTATCTATCGACATTTGATTGGACCAAAAAGCATGTTTTCCGGAAAAAACTTACCTGCAGAATAGGTTCTGGATAGTGAGGTGTTTAATCCTCCTTTCTCTATTCGCTATACATATCGTCACCTTTAAAATCCAGCTGAATGAAGATAGACTTCTTTTCCACTGTGATTTGTCTTGCATTTGAACCTTCATATCTTCCACACTTGTTAATGAATTTTTAGGGGTAATCGTTGTTTTTCAACATCTTTTCAAAGGGCAAAAATCCTTCCTGTGGTTTCTCTGTAAAGCACTTTCTCCCGCCTCTGTAGAACAGCGTTTTGACCGATGCTACTTTATAGCTATTGGACAAAACTATTGAAATTTAAGTATTGTCCATTCTATGTAAGCTTTCGGTGAATTGATCTCTGATAACTGTCATCTTCCAGACACTGAATGGCGATGTTCCATAGTGAAGTAATTATTTGCATGTGCATCATTGAACAGTTCAGCTGGTAGGACGCAAGACTTTGACTGTTGTGTACTGCAAATTTTTCATCAAATACAGGCTTCAACTTTGTTATCTCAAGGTGGGTTTTGAAATATCTGTTAATACAGGCCTTAGCGGACTGTTACGCAACTGGAACTGTACACTGATGCCACACATTGGAAGTGGGCAATTAAGTTCCGGCAGTGGGAGAGGGGGAAGATCAGAATGCTGACAAATTATATCTATAGTTTCATTAATTGGGATCCTATTAAACAGGAAGCTGACATCAAATGACACCATGAACTTATTGAAAACGTTCATGTGATTCAGGCTTTCGGCGAAATGAATCTTTCACGGTGTGCACAGCTAGTAAGTGACAAGTAGATTCCAACTTTTGTGCAACTCAACGAGAAGTATTGTGCTGAGGCGTTTGCCTACATGTATGGCCAGCTGAAAACGCATAGACTACATATTCCCTTGAGACCTTTAACTTTTGTGATCAACTCGCCTCAGAACAAAGTTACTCATTGGCTTGCAGAAAATTTGCAACTTATTCGTCAACGGCTTGCTATGTGCACCATGAAAGGTTCATTCCGTTTTGTCTGGGTGTGATGGTAGTTCATTGTAACCACACTACGAAGCATTGTCAAGGGCAAATGGTAACCACTTAAAATTTACGTATTTATTAAGGGTTATCGAATATTAGCCACAACGATTGATGTGTGGTTACCAAGAGAAAAGATGTAGTGAGAAAAATTAAAGCGTTAACCTCCTCTGTACATGACTATATTATGAAGCTGTGAATATAAGAAAGCAATGACTCTTTATTTTGTTTTATAGCATAAAATTATCCATTTTCCCCGGCTCTTCATCCGTCCCAATATATTTTAATCTCCTATTTAGAAGCATTAAACGATGGTGGGCTCAGACGCTAGAGGCACAAGGAAGACTAGAAGAAGCTAAAAGGTACTACTTTGAATCGAAAGATTATTTATCACTTGTGCGCGTACTTTGCTGTCTTGGTCAAGAATCTGAAGCTGAAGCAATATGTAATGAAACTGGTGATGCTGGGGCCTGTCATCATTTAGCGCGGCACCTAGAACCAAAAGGAGGCATTGATCAAGCCATTCGTTTATTTACAAGGGCAAAGGCTTATTCAAGTGCCATACGTTTATGTAAGGTAGGAAACAAAATCTATGAAGTAAATAATATTATTTTTAGGCGATTTATTTGAATAGTATTAATTGAAATTGTAACTAAAAGTCATTAAAGGCCCACAA
The DNA here is from genome assembly GCA_944472155.2 of Trichobilharzia szidati. Lineage (NCBI taxonomy): Eukaryota > Metazoa > Platyhelminthes > Trematoda > Strigeidida > Schistosomatidae > Trichobilharzia > Trichobilharzia szidati. Next base: position 86,841,871 of record OX235279.1, on the reverse strand, counting down.
ACGACTGATAACTTGGAAAAGCATATTCAGACAATAATATGTGGGAATTTTCTCAGCCCTGACTGTTTTATTCGCCTGAATATGCCTATAAATTTCAGCACTGAAGAAATATGAAAATATAATGAATAAAACAGTCGATAAGCGTCAGACAAGGAACGCTAAGGAAAAGTGTCATTATTAGTGCTAAAGGTTATATCATCACAAAGAATCCAGCACCAAAATAAAACCAACGCGTTAGATAAAAAAACACAAACACAATCGCATGCCAAGTGATCCACAACGGGAAACTTACGGAATCCTTCGAAGTGAGGACAGGAGTAGGACAAGGCTGTCTACTATCGCCAATGATTTTCTTGATTGCAGTAGACCGGATAATGCGACAGACAGCGCGCATTGAGGAAACAGGCATAAAATGGACCCACACAAAAACTTGGAGGATCTTGACTTTGCCGATGATATATGTCTGATTTCCCACAAACTGGGAGATATGCAAGCGAAAAGCAACAAGTTAGCAGAAAAAGCATCAAAGATAGGACTTCAGGTGAACATAGAGAAGACAGAGGTGATGAAAATTCCTGGGCAACACCACCAACAGCAACAACAACAACAACTGACAACAATCAGTATAAATGGGAGGAACCTGAAAGAAACAACCTCCTTTGCCTACCAACCTGGGAAGCATCGTTTCAACTACAGGCCAACGGAACTGACGAGGATATCAAAGCAAGAGTCGGAAAAGCAAGACAAGCTTTCACTACTCTCAAGTCTGTGTGGAGTTCAACAACACTCACCATCAAAAATAAGGTCCGGATTTTCAACTCCAATGTGAAGTCAGTCAGTGCTACTATACGGATCAGAGACTTGGCCAGCGCATCATAAAGAGCATCTCAAACAAACTACAGACCTTCATTAACAGTTGTCTTCGCTCAATACTCAAGATCAGATGGTCAGAAAAGATCAGCAACAGAGATCTGTGGGAGCGAACCAACCAGGAACCGATTGTGAAACAAATAGGCAGGAGGAAGTGGAGATGGAGTGGCCATACTCTTAGGAAACCATCAATGAGTGACATCACTAGACAAGCCATTGCTCGAGTGGAACTCGAAAGGGAAGCGGCGAGTTGGTCGTCAGTGCAAGAGTGACTTGGAGGAGGTCATGTGAAGAGGAGATGAAAACGTGTGGGCAGACTTGGAGCCAGGTGAAGACTCTAGCAGAGAACCGAACGCAATGGAGACGCACGGCTGAAGCCCTATGTTCCTGTAGAATTGTAGAATAAAATAGTAATAAATAAAACAATGGAAGAGTAAATTAAAAAGAGAAGAAAACCGAAAATTAAAGTCACACGAAACAAATAGTTAAATGTGAAATACAGAGAAAAATATTAAAATAAACATGAAATGAAACATAAAAACTTAAAGAAAAAAAGATCCTCAGAGGAACCAATTAAAAACAACCACAAAAAAGACGTGATTACAAACTACCAACAGCAGCAATAAAAGACCGAAAACATTACCAACCTAGGAAGATGCATTAGCCCCAATGGAATATGGGCTCACAAAATCTCAGCACGCACGCACACACACACACAGAAGGCTCGTTAGACATTTGACAATATGGTGTCGTCTTCAGTGACGGTGAGATATCTGACTAGCCGTCAACGAGCGTTTGTACTGCACACTGCAGAGCTGTTCACTCTATCCTAGCCTACAGTTGTGTGACATGACCGATGAAAGTAGGAGATCACATGTCTTCGACTGCACTTGTCTTCCCTAAATCGCTCACATTGGGTGGAGCCACATAACAAGTAATGTTGAAGTTGAACGTGCACAGTTGGAAAATGTAATGTAGGCAATTGAGTCGATGAGGTTGTCAAGCTTCATCGATTGAGGTGGCTAGAACGAGTAGTGTTGCGCATGCAGTGCCACCGTCTTCCTCGACGAGTAATGTTGACTGGAGTAGGATTAGATTGGAAGAGAGTTGAGAGTGGTGAGAGGGAAACATGACATCAGTCTATGAAGTCATTGATTGTTGGTCTGAGCTGTGTATAGTGAGGTGTAGTCTGCCTGGTTATCGTGTTCAGGATACTAAGAATCGATGGTTGTCTACTCTTGATGACTTGTCTCCAGATCGCTGACTATGGCTCACAGCTACTCACTCATTATTGTCGAAATTCTCGACATCTTCACTACCTCCTGATTAAACTATTCGTTCTTCCACACACATCTTTGCCCACTGTAGTGTCATAAGATTTCTCTTCTCTCACTGAACGTGTGCTTTCTCGAGGTGCTCCAAGCTGAACTGACACACGTGTGTGCAAAGTTCCACGTTAATTCGTCAACGAGTGAGTAGGTGAGATGGCAAGTGATTGAGTCAACCAGTCACTGGGAGGATGCGTCAGTTCTTGGATGTGGGTGGCTGCCACTGAATGAATGTAGAAGACAGGCGGGTTGTGAAACCCTTACATTGGCTAGCTTATGGATGAGAATGTCAGGTGTGTATGTGACGAGGAGTTGACTAAGGATTTATTTGAGCGTCAGACTGATACTCGTCCTGAACAAGCCTGACACAATATCCAGTCTCGTGTAGAAACACTGTTGAGGATACTTGATAGCTTTGAGTGAAACGTCATTAAAGATCAGAGGATGCAGGTGGCTGATCATTCGACTTTATAAGAAAGGCAACTAATCTTTTTGTGATGTGAGCACAGGCGGCAGATCAACTTGACTGATTTAGTATTTAAGCTTCTGTCGTCCATAGTCATATGAAGACTAAGTGTAGCTCGGTGGAAACAACCCAAGAGTAACAGTCAGGTTTCAGGCCTAGACGAGAGTGCATTGATTGACCGAATCTGCATCCAGCCTTCGACAGCCTCTGGAACACAGACAGACTTACAGGCGACCGATACTTGGAATACTCGTCAATCTGAGGGCCAATCGAAGAGTGTTGTGATAATGTCGTATCACAAAGACCATATGGTCTTTCTAGATGAAAGACGCTGACGAAATTCATAGTCTTGTGAATGCATTGAATGTTAGTCTGAGTGTGTTCAGCACACACTTCACTCCTATGGAATGTGTAAGACAGTGCTACAGAATTGGTCTTCATTGACTGCTGGTTTAATGATTGCGAGTGGAGTGGAGTGGAATGGTTGTATGCGTTGACCACTTAACTTATTTAAGAAGTTGCATCAGGCCTAATGGACTATGGGCTCACAAAATCTCAGCACGCACGCACACACACAGAAGGCTCGTTAGACATTTGACAATATGGTGTCGTCTTCAGTGACGGTGAGATATCTGACTAGCCGTCAACGAGCGTTTGTACTGCACACTGCAGAGCTGTTCACTCTATCCTAGCCTACAGTTGTGTGACATGACCGATGAAAGTAGGAGATCACATGTCTTCGACTGCACTTGTCTTCCCTAAATCGCTCACATTGGGTGGAGCCACATAACAAGTAATGTTGAAGTTGAACGTGCACAGTTGGAAAATGTAATGTAGGCAATTGAGTCGATGAGGTTGTCAAGCTTCATCGATTGAGGTGGCTAGAACGAGTAGTGTTGCGCATGCAGTGCCACCGTCTTCCTCGACGAGTAATGTTGACTGGAGTAGGATTAGATTGGAAGAGAGTTGAGAGTGGTGAGAGGGAAACATGACATCAGTCTATGAAGTCATTGATTGTTGGTCTGAGCTGTGTATAGTGAGGTGTAGTCTGCCTGGTTATCGTGTTCAGGATACTAAGAATCGATGGTTGTCTACTCTTGATGACTTGTCTCCAGATCGCTGACTATGGCTCACAGCTACTCACTCATTATTGTCGAAATTCTCGACATCTTCACTACCTCCTGATTAAACTATTCGTTCTTCCACACACATCTTTGCCCACTGTAGTGTCATAAGATTTCTCTTCTCTCACTGAACGTGTGCTTTCTCGAGGTGCTCCAAGCTGAACTGACACACGTGTGTGCAAAGTTCCACGTTAATTCGTCAACGAGTGAGTAGGTGAGATGGCAAGTGATTGAGTCAACCAGTCACTGGGAGGATGCGTCAGTTCTTGGATGTGGGTGGCTGCCACTGAATGAATGTAGAAGACAGGCGGGTTGTGAAACCCTTACATTGGCTAGCTTATGGATGAGAATGTCAGGTGTGTATGTGACGAGGAGTTGACTAAGGATTTATTTGAGCGTCAGACTGATACTCGTCCTGAACAAGCCTGACACAATATCCAGTCTCGTGTAGAAACACTGTTGAGGATACTTGATAGCTTTGAGTGAAACGTCATTAAAGATCAGAGGATGCAGGTGGCTGATCATTCGACTTTATAAGAAAGGCAACTAATCTTTTTGTGATGTGAGCACAGGCGGCAGATCAACTTGACTGATTTAGTATTTAAGCTTCTGTCGTCCATAGTCATATGAAGACTAAGTGTAGCTCGGTGGAAACAACCCAAGAGTAACAGTCAGGTTTCAGGCCTAGACGAGAGTGCATTGATTGACCGAATCTGCATCCAGCCTTCGACAGCCTCTGGAACACAGACAGACTTACAGGCGACCGATACTTGGAATACTCGTCAACCTGAGGGCCAATCGAAGAGTGTTGTGATAATGTCGTATCACAAAGACCATATGGTCTTTCTAGATGAAAGACGCTGACGAAATTCATAGTCTTGTGAATGCATTGAATGTTAGTCTGAGTGTGTTCAGCACACACTTCACTCCTATGGAATGTGTAAGACAGTGCTACAGAACTGGTCCTCATTGACTGCTGGTTTAATGATTGCGAGTGGAGTGGAGTGGAATGGTTGTATGCGTTGACCACTTAACTTATTTAAGAAGTTGCATCAGGCCTAATGGACTATGGGCTCACAAAATCTCAGCACGCACGCACACACACAGAAGGCTCGTTAGACATTTGACAATATGGTGTCGTCTTCAGTGACGGTGAGATATCTGACTAGCCGTCAACGAGCGTTTGTACTGCACACTGCAGAGCTGTTCACTCTATCCTAGCCTACAGTTGTGTGACATGACCGATGAAAGTAGGAGATCACATGTCTTCGACTGCACTTGTCTTCCCTAAATCGCTCACATTGGGTGGAGCCACATAACAAGTAATGTTGAAGTTGAACGTGCACAGTTGGAAAATGTAATGTAGGCAATTGAGTCGATGAGGTTGTCAAGCTTCATCGATTGAGGTGGCTAGAACGAGTAGTGTTGCGCATGCAGTGCCACCGTCTTCCTCGACGAGTAATGTTGACTGGAGTAGGATTAGATTGGAAGAGAGTTGAGAGTGGTGAGAGGGAAACATGACATCAGTCTATGAAGTCATTGATTGTTGGTCTGAGCTGTGTATAGTGAGGTGTAGTCTGCCTGGTTATCGTGTTCAGGATACTAAGAATCGATGGTTGTCTACTCTTGATGACTTGTCTCCAGATCGCTGACTATGGCTCACAGCTACTCACTCATTATTGTCGAAATTCTCGACATCTTCACTACCTCCTGATTAAACTATTCGTTCTTCCACACACATCTTTGCCCACTGTAGTGTCATAAGATTTCTCTTCTCTCACTGAACGTGTGCTTTCTCGAGGTGCTCCAAGCTGAACTGACACACGTGTGTGCAAAGTTCCACGTTAATTCGTCAACGAGTGAGTAGGTGAGATGGCAAGTGATTGAGTCAACCAGTCACTGGGAGGATGCGTCAGTTCTTGGATGTGGGTGGCTGCCACTGAATGAATGTAGAAGACAGGCGGGTTGTGAAACCCTTACATTGGCTAGCTTATGGATGAGAATGTCAGGTGTGTATGTGACGAGGAGTTGACTAAGGATTTATTTGAGCGTCAGACTGATACTCGTCCTGAACAAGCCTGACACAATATCCAGTCTCGTGTAGAAACACTGTTGAGGATACTTGATAGCTTTGAGTGAAACGTCATTAAAGATCAGAGGATGCAGGTGGCTGATCATTCGACTTTATAAGAAAGGCAACTAATCTTTTTGTGATGTGAGCACAGGCGGCAGATCAACTTGACTGATTTAGTATTTAAGCTTCTGTCGTCCATAGTCATATGAAGACTAAGTGTAGCTCGGTGGAAACAACCCAAGAGTAACAGTCAGGTTTCAGGCCTAGACGAGAGTGCATTGATTGACCGAATCTGCATCCAGCCTTCGACAGCCTCTGGAACACAGACAGACTTACAGGCGACCGATACTTGGAATACTCGTCAACCTGAGGGCCAATCGAAGAGTGTTGTGATAATGTCGTATCACAAAGACCATATGGTCTTTCTAGATGAAAGACGCTGACGAAATTCATAGTCTTGTGAATGCATTGAATGTTAGTCTGAGTGTGTTCAGCACACACTTCACTCCTATGGAATGTGTAAGACAGTGCTACAGAACTGGTCCTCATTGACTGCTGGTTTAATGATTGCGAGTGGAGTGGAGTGGAATGGTTGTATGCGTTGACCACTTAACTTATTTAAGAAGTTGCATCAGGCCTAATGGACTATGGGCTCACAAAATCTCAGCACGCACGCACACACACAGAAGGCTCGTTAGACATTTGACAATATGGTGTCGTCTTCAGTGACGGTGAGATATCTGACTAGCCGTCAACGAGCGTTTGTACTGCACACTGCAGAGCTGTTCACTCTATCCTAGCCTACAGTTGTGTGACATGACCGATGAAAGTAGGAGATCACATGTCTTCGACTGCACTTGTCTTCCCTAAATCGCTCACATTGGGTGGAGCCACATAACAAGTAATGTTGAAGTTGAACGTGCACAGTTGGAAAATGTAATGTAGGCAATTGAGTCGATGAGGTTGTCAAGCTTCATCGATTGAGGTGGCTAGAACGAGTAGTGTTGCGCATGCAGTGCCACCGTCTTCCTCGACGAGTAATGTTGACTGGAGTAGGATTAGATTGGAAGAGAGTTGAGAGTGGTGAGAGGGAAACATGACATCAGTCTATGAAGTCATTGATTGTTGGTCTGAGCTGTGTATAGTGAGGTGTAGTCTGCCTGGTTATCGTGTTCAGGATACTAAGAATCGATGGTTGTCTACTCTTGATGACTTGTCTCCAGATCGCTGACTATGGCTCACAGCTACTCACTCATTATTGTCGAAATTCTCGACATCTTCACTACCTCCTGATTAAACTATTCGTTCTTCCACACACATCTTTGCCCACTGTAGTGTCATAAGATTTCTCTTCTCTCACTGAACGTGTGCTTTCTCGAGGTGCTCCAAGCTGAACTGACACACGTGTGTGCAAAGTTCCACGTTAATTCGTCAACGAGTGAGTAGGTGAGATGGCAAGTGATTGAGTCAACCAGTCACTGGGAGGATGCGTCAGTTCTTGGATGTGGGTGGCTGCCACTGAATGAATGTAGAAGACAGGCGGGTTGTGAAACCCTTACATTGGCTAGCTTATGGATGAGAATGTCAGGTGTGTATGTGACGAGGAGTTGACTAAGGATTTATTTGAGCGTCAGACTGATACTCGTCCTGAACAAGCCTGACACAATATCCAGTCTCGTGTAGAAACACTGTTGAGGATACTTGATAGCTTTGAGTGAAACGTCATTAAAGATCAGAGGATGCAGGTGGCTGATCATTCGACTTTATAAGAAAGGCAACTAATCTTTTTGTGATGTGAGCACAGGCGGCAGATCAACTTGACTGATTTAGTATTTAAGCTTCTGTCGTCCATAGTCATATGAAGACTAAGTGTAGCTCGGTGGAAACAACCCAAGAGTAACAGTCAGGTTTCAGGCCTAGACGAGAGTGCATTGATTGACCGAATCTGCATCCAGCCTTCGACAGCCTCTGGAACACAGACAGACTTACAGGCGACCGATACTTGGAATACTCGTCAACCTGAGGGCCAATCGAAGAGTGTTGTGATAATGTCGTATCACAAAGACCATATGGTCTTTCTAGATGAAAGACGCTGACGAAATTCATAGTCTTGTGAATGCATTGAATGTTAGTCTGAGTGTGTTCAGCACACACTTCACTCCTATGGAATGTGTAAGACAGTGCTACAGAACTGGTCCTCATTGACTGCTGGTTTAATGATTGCGAGTGGAGTGGAGTGGAATGGTTGTATGCGTTGACCACTTAACTTATTTAAGAAGTTGCATCAGGCCTAATGGACTATGGGCTCACAAAATCTCAGCACGCACGCACACACACAGAAGGCTCGTTAGACATTTGACAATATGGTGTCGTCTTCAGTGACGGTGAGATATCTGACTAGCCGTCAACGAGCGTTTGTACTGCACACTGCAGAGCTGTTCACTCTATCCTAGCCTACAGTTGTGTGACATGACCGATGAAAGTAGGAGATCACATGTCTTCGACTGCACTTGTCTTCCCTAAATTGCTCACATTGGGTGGAGCCACATAACAAGTAATGTTGAAGTTGAACGTGCACAGTTGGAAAATGTAATGTAGGCAATTGAGTCGATGAGGTTGTCAAGCTTCATCGATTGAGGTGGCTAGAACGAGTAGTGTTGCGCATGCAGTGCCACCGTCTTCCTCGACGAGTAATGTTGACTGGAGTAGGATTAGATTGGAAGAGAGTTGAGAGTGGTGAGAGGGAAACATGACATCAGTCTATGAAGTCATTGATTGTTGGTCTGAGCTGTGTATAGTGAGGTGTAGTCTGCCTGGTTATCGTGTTCAGGATACTAAGAATCGATGGTTGTCTACTCTTGATGACTTGTCTCCAGATCGCTGACTATGGCTCACAGCTACTCACTCATTATTGTCGAAATTCTCGACATCTTCACTACCTCCTGATTAAACTATTCGTTCTTCCACACACATCTTTGCCCACTGTAGTGTCATAAGATTTCTCTTCTCTCACTGAACGTGTGCTTTCTCGAGGTGTTCCAAGCTGAACTGACACACGTGTGTGCAAAGTTCCACGTTAATTCGTCAACGAGTGAGTAGGTGAGATGGCAAGTGATTGAGTCAACCAGTCACTGGGAGGATGCGTCAGTTCTTGGATGTGGGTGGCTGCCACTGAATGAATGTAGAAGACAGGCGGGTTGTGAAACCCTTACATTGGCTAGCTTATGGATGAGAATGTCAGGTGTGTATGTGACGAGGAGTTGACTAAGGATTTATTTGAGCGTCAGACTGATACTCGTCCTGAACAAGCCTGACACAATATCCAGTCTCGTGTAGAAACACTGTTGAGGATACTTGATAGCTTTGAGTGAAACGTCATTAAAGATCAGAGGATGCAGGTGGCTGATCATTCGAGTTTATAAGAAAGGCAACTAATCTTTTTGTGATGTGAGCACAGGCGGCAGATCAACTTGACTGATTTAGTATTTAAGCTTCTGTCGTCCATAGTCATATGAAGACTAAGTGTAGCTCGGTGGAAACAACCCAAGAGTAACAGTCAGGTTTCAGGCCTAGACGAGAGTGCATTGATTGACCGAATCTGCATCCAGCCTTCGACAGCCTCTGGAACACAGACAGACTTACAGGCGACCGATACTTGGAATACTCGTCAACCTGAGGGCCAATCGAAGAGTGTTGTGATAATGTCGTATCACAAAGACCATATGGTCTTTCTAGATGAAAGACGCTGACGAAATTCATAGTCTTGTGAATGCATTGAGTGTTAGTCTGAGTGTGTTCAGCACACACTTCACTCCTATGGAATGTGTAAGACAGTGCTACAGGACTGGTCCTCATTGACTCCTGGTTTAATGATTGCGAGTGGAGTGGAGTGGAATGGTTGTATGCGTTGACCACTTAACTTATTTAAGAAGTTGCATCAGGCCTAATGGACTATGGGCTCACAAAATCTCAGCACGCACGCACACACACAGAAGGCTCGTTAGACATTTGACAATATGGTGTCGTCTTCAGTGACGGTGAGATATCTGACTAGCCGTCAACGAGCGTTTGTACTGCACACTGCAGAGCTGTTCACTCTATCCTAGCCTACAGTTGTGTGACATGACCGATGAAAGTAGGAGATCACATGTCTTCGACTGCACTTGTCTTCCCTAAATTGCTCACATTGGGTGGAGCCACATAACAAGTAATGTTGAAGTTGAACGTGCACAGTTGGAAAATGTAATGTAGGCAATTGAGTCGATGAGGTTGTCAAGCTTCATCGATTGAGGTGGCTAGAACGAGTAGTGTTGCGCATGCAGTGCCACCGTCTTCCTCGACGAGTAATGTTGACTGGAGTAGGATTAGATTGGAAGAGAGTTGAGAGTGGTGAGAGGGAAACATGACATCAGTCTATGAAGTCATTGATTGTTGGTCTGAGCTGTGTATAGTGAGGTGTAGTCTGCCTGGTTATCGTGTTCAGGATACTAAGAATCGATGGTTGTCTACTCTTGATGACTTGTCTCCAGATCGCTGACTATGGCTCACAGCTACTCACTCATTATTGTCGAAATTCTCGACATCTTCACTACCTCCTGATTAAACTATTCGTTCTTCCACACACATCTTTGCCCACTGTAGTGTCATAAGATTTCTCTTCTCTCACTGAACGTGTGCTTTCTCGAGGTGTTCCAAGCTGAACTGACACACGTGTGTGCAAAGTTCCACGTTAATTCGTCAACGAGTGAGTAGGTGAGATGGCAAGTGATTGAGTCAACCAGTCACTGGGAGGATGCGTCAGTTCTTGGATGTGGGTGGCTGCCACTGAATGAATGTAGAAGACAGGCGGGTTGTGAAACCCTTACATTGGCTAGCTTATGGATGAGAATGTCAGGTGTGTATGTGACGAGGAGTTGACTAAGGATTTATTTGAGCGTCAGACTGATACTCGTCCTGAACAAGCCTGACACAATATCCAGTCTCGTGTAGAAACACTGTTGAGGATACTTGATAGCTTTGAGTGAAACGTCATTAAAGATCAGAGGATGCAGGTGGCTGATCATTCGAGTTTATAAGAAAGGCAACTAATCTTTTTGTGATGTGAGCACAGGCGGCAGATCAACTTGACTGATTTAGTATTTAAGCTTCTGTCGTCCATAGTCATATGAAGACTAAGTGTAGCTCGGTGGAAACAACCCAAGAGAAACAGTCAGGTTTCAGGCCTAGACGAGAGTGCATTGATTGACCGAATCTGCATCCAGCCTTCGACAGCCTCTGGAACACAGACAGACTTACAGGCGACCGATACTTGGAATACTCGTCAACCTGAGGGCCAATCGAAGAGTGTTGTGATAATGTCGTATCACAAAGACCATATGGTCTTTCTAGATGAAAGACGCTGACGAAATTCATAGTCTTGTGAATGCATTGAGTGTTAGTCTGAGTGTGTTCAGCACACACTTCACTCCTATGGAATGTGTAAGACAGTGCTACAGGACTGGTCCTCATTGACTCCTGGTTTAATGATTGCGAGTGGAGTGGAGTGGAATGGTTGTATGCGTTGACCACTTAACTTATTTAAGAAGTTGCATCAGGCCTAATGGACTATGGGCTCACAAAATCTCAGCACGCACGCACACACACAGAAGGCTCGTTAGACATTTGACAATATGGTGTCGTCTTCAGTGACGGTGAGATATCTGACTAGCCGTCAACGAGCGTTTGTACTGCACACTGCAGAGCTGTTCACTCTATCCTAGCCTACAGTTGTGTGACATGACCGATGAAAGTAGGAGATCACATGTCTTCGACTGCACTTGTCTTCCCTAAATTGCTCACATTGGGTGGAGCCACATAACAAGTAATGTTGAAGTTGAACGTGCACAGTTGGAAAATGTAATGTAGGCAATTGAGTCGATGAGGTTGTCAAGCTTCATCGATTGAGGTGGCTAGAACGAGTAGTGTTGCGCATGCAGTGCCACCGTCTTCCTCGACGAGTAATGTTGACTGGAGTAGGATTAGATTGGAAGAGAGTTGAGAGTGGTGAGAGGGAAACATGACATCAGTCTATGAAGTCATTGATTGTTGGTCTGAGCTGTGTATAGTGAGGTGTAGTCTGCCTGGTTATCGTGTTCAGGATACTAAGAATCGATGGTTGTCTACTCTTGATGACTTGTCTCCAGATCGCTGACTATGGCTCACAGCTACTCACTCATTATTGTCGAAATTCTCGACATCTTCACTACCTCCTGATTAAACTATTCGTTCTTCCACACACATCTTTGCCCACTGTAGTGTCATAAGATTTCTCTTCTCTCACTGAACGTGTGCTTTCTCGAGGTGTTCCAAGCTGAACTGACACACGTGTGTGCAAAGTTCCACGTTAATTCGTCAACGAGTGAGTAGGTGAGATGGCAAGTGATTGAGTCAACCAGTCACTGGGAGGATGCGTCAGTTCTTGGATGTGGGTGGCTGCCACTGAATGAATGTAGAAGACAGGCGGGTTGTGAAACCCTTACATTGGCTAGCTTATGGATGAGAATGTCAGGTGTGTCTGTGACGAGGAGTTGACTAAGGATTTATTTGAGCGTCAGACTGATACTCGTCCTGAACAAGCCTGACACAATATCCAGTCTCGTGTAGAAACACTGTTGAGGATACTTGATAGCTTTGAGTGAAACGTCATTAAAGATCAGAGGATGCAGGTGGCTGATCGTTCGAGTTTATAAGAAAGGCAACTAATCTTTTTGTGATGTGAGCACAGGCGGCAGATCAACTTGACTGATTTAGTATTTAAGCTTCTGTCGTCCATAGTCATATGAAGACTAAGTGTAGCTCGGTGGAAACAACCCAAGAGAAACAGTCAGGTTTCAGGCCTAGACGAGAGTGCATTGATTGACCGAATCTGCATCCAGCCTTCGACAGCCTCTGGAACACAGACAGACTTACAGGCGACCGATACTTGGAATACTCGTCAACCTGAGGGCCAATCGAAGAGTGTTGTGATAATGTCGTATCACAAAGACCATATGGTCTTTCTAGATGAAAGACGCTGACGAAATTCATAGTCTTGTGAATGCATTGAGTGTTAGTCTGAGTGTGTTCAGCACACACTTCACTCCTATGGAATGTGTAAGACAGTGCTACAGGACTGGTCCTCATTGACTCCTGGTTTAATGATTGCGAGTGGAGTGGAGTGGAATGGTTGTATGCGTTGACCACTTAACTTATTTAAGAAGTTGCATCAGGCCTAATGGACTATGGGCTCACAAAATCTCAGCACGCACGCACACACACAGAAGGCTCGTTAGACATTTGACAATATGGTGTCGTCTTCAGTGACGGTGAGATATCTGACTAGCCGTCAACGAGCGTTTGTACTGCACACTGCAGAGCTGTTCACTCTATCCTAGCCTACAGTTGTGTGACATGACCGATGAAAGTAGGAGATCACATGTCTTCGACTGCACTTGTCTTCCCTAAATTGCTCACATTGGGTGGAGCCACATAACAAGTAATGTTGAAGTTGAACGTGCACAGTTGGAAAATGTAATGTAGGCAATTGAGTCGATGAGGTTGTCAAGCTTCATCGATTGAGGTGGCTAGAACGAGTAGTGTTGCGCATGCAGTGCCACCGTCTTCCTCGACGAGTAATGTTGACTGGAGTAGGATTAGATTGGAAGAGAGTTGAGAGTGGTGAGAGGGAAACATGACATCAGTCTATGAAGTCATTGATTGTTGGTCTGAGCTGTGTATAGTGAGGTGTAGTCTGCCTGGTTATCGTGTTCAGGATACTAAGAATCGATGGTTGTCTACTCTTGATGACTTGTCTCCAGATCGCTGACTATGGCTCACAGCTACTCACTCATTATTGTCGAAATTCTCGACATCTTCACTACCTCCTGATTAAACTATTCGTTCTTCCACACACATCTTTGCCCACTGTAGTGTCATAAGATTTCTCTTCTCTCACTGAACGTGTGCTTTCTCGAGGTGTTCCAAGCTGAACTGACACACGTGTGTGCAAAGTTCCACGTTAATTCGTCAACGAGTGAGTAGGTGAGATGGCAAGTGATTGAGTCAACCAGTCACTGGGAGGATGCGTCAGTTCTTGGATGTGGGTGGCTGCCACTGAATGAATGTAGAAGACAGGCGGGTTGTGAAACCCTTACATTGGCTAGCTTATGGATGAGAATGTCAGGTGTGTATGTGACGAGGAGTTGACTAAGGATTTATTTGAGCGTCAGACTGATACTCGTCCTGAACAAGCCTGACACAATATCCAGTCTCGTGTAGAAACACTGTTGAGGATACTTGATAGCTTTGAGTGAAACGTCATTAAAGATCAGAGGATGCAGGTGGCTGATCATTCGAGTTTATAAGAAAGGCAACTAATCTTTTTGTGATGTGAGCACAGGCGGCAGATCAACTTGACTGATTTAGTATTTAAGCTTCTGTCGTCCATAGTCATATGAAGACTAAGTGTAGCTCGGTGGAAACAACCCAAGAGTAACAGTCAGGTTTCAGGCCTAGACGAGAGTGCATTGATTGACCGAATCTGCATCCAGCCTTCGACAGCCTCTGGAACACAGACAGACTTACAGGCGACCGATACTTGGAATACTCGTCAACCTGAGGGCCAATCGAAGAGTGTTGTGATAATGTCGTATCACAAAGACCATATGGTCTTTCTAGATGAAAGACGCTGACGAAATTCATAGTCTTGTGAATGCATTGAGTGTTAGTCTGAGTGTGTTCAGCACACACTTCACTCCTATGGAATGTGTAAGACAGTGCTACAGAACTGGTCCTCATTGACTGCTGGTTTAATGATTGCGAGTGGAGTGGAGTGGAATGGTTGTATGCGTTGACCACTTAACTTATTTAAGAAGTTGCATCAGGCCTAATGGACTATGGGCTCACAAAATCTCAGCACGCACGCACACACACAGAAGGCTCGTTAGACATTTGACAATATGGTGTCGTCTTCAGTGACGGTGAGATATCTGACTAGCCGTCAACGAGCGTTTGTACTGCACACTGCAGAGCTGTTCACTCTATCCTAGCCTACAGTTGTGTGACATGACCGATGAAAGTAGGAGATCACATGTCTTCGACTGCACTTGTCTTCCCTAAATTGCTCACATTGGGTGGAGCCACATAACAAGTAATGTTGAAGTTGAACGTGCACAGTTGGAAAATGTAATGTAGGCAATTGAGTCGATGAGGTTGTCAAGCTTCATCGATTGAGGTGGCTAGAACGAGTAGTGTTGCGCATGCAGTGCCACCGTCTTCCTCGACGAGTAATGTTGACTGGAGTAGGATTAGATTGGAAGAGAGTTGAGAGTGGTGAGAGGGAAACATGACATCAGTCTATGAAGTCATTGATTGTTGGTCTGAGCTGTGTATAGTGAGGTGTAGTCTGCCTGGTTATCGTGTTCAGGATACTAAGAATCGATGGTTGTCTACTCTTGATGACTTGTCTCCAGATCGCTGACTATGGCTCACAGCTACTCACTCATTATTGTCGAAATTCTCGACATCTTCACTACCTCCTGATTAAACTATTCGTTCTTCCACACACATCTTTGCCCACTGTAGTGTCATAAGATTTCTCTTCTCTCACTGAACGTGTGCTTTCTCGAGGTGTTCCAAGCTGAACTGACACACGTGTGTGCAAAGTTCCACGTTAATTCGTCAACGAGTGAGTAGGTGAGATGGCAAGTGATTGAGTCAACCAGTCACTGGGAGGATGCGTCAGTTCTTGGATGTGGGTGGCTGCCACTGAATGAATGTAGAAGACAGGCGGGTTGTGAAACCCTTACATTGGCTAGCTTATGGATGAGAATGTCAGGTGTGTATGTGACGAGGAGTTGACTAAGGATTTATTTGAGCGTCAGACTGATACTCGTCCTGAACAAGCCTGACACAATATCCAGTCTCGTGTAGAAACACTGTTGAGGATACTTGATAGCTTTGAGTGAAACGTCATTAAAGATCAGAGGATGCAGGTGGCTGATCATTCGAGTTTATAAGAAAGGCAACTAATCTTTTTGTGATGTGAGCACAGGCGGCAGATCAACTTGACTGATTTAGTATTTAAGCTTCTGTCGTCCATAGTCATATGAAGACTAAGTGTAGCTCGGTGGAAACAACCCAAGAGTAACAGTCAGGTTTCAGGCCTAGACGAGAGTGCATTGATTGACCGAATCTGCATCCAGCCTTCGACAGCCTCTGGAACACAGACAGACTTACAGGCGACCGATACTTGGAATACTCGTCAACCTGAGGGCCAATCGAAGAGTGTTGTGATAATGTCGTATCACAAAGACCATATGGTCTTTCTAGATGAAAGACGCTGACGAAATTCATAGTCTTGTGAATGCATTGAATGTTAGTCTGAGTGTGTTCAGCACACACTTCACTCCTATGGAATGTGTAAGACAGTGCTACAGAACTGGTCCTCATTGACTGCTGGTTTAATGATTGCGAGTGGAGTGGAGTGGAATGGTTGTATGCGTTGACCACTTAACTTATTTAAGAAGTTGCATCAGGCCTAATGGACTATGGGCTCACAAAATCTCAGCACGCACGCACACACACAGAAGGCTCGTTAGACATTTGACAATATGGTGTCGTCTTCAGTGACGGTGAGATATCTGACTAGCCGTCAACGAGCGTTTGTACTGCACACTGCAGAGCTGTTCACTCTATCCTAGCCTACAGTTGTGTGACATGACCGATGAAAGTAGGAGATCACATGTCTTCGACTGCACTTGTCTTCCCTAAATTGCTCACATTGGGTGGAGCCACATAACAAGTAATGTTGAAGTTGAACGTGCACAGTTGGAAAATGTAATGTAGGCAATTGAGTCGATGAGGTTGTCAAGCTTCATCGATTGAGGTGGCTAGAACGAGTAGTGTTGCGCATGCAGTGCCACCGTCTTCCTCGACGAGTAATGTTGACTGGAGTAGGATTAGATTGGAAGAGAGTTGAGAGTGGTGAGAGGGAAACATGACATCAGTCTATGAAGTCATTGATTGTTGGTCTGAGCTGTGTATAGTGAGGTGTAGTCTGCCTGGTTATCGTGTTCAGGATACTAAGAATCGATGGTTGTCTACTCTTGATGACTTGTCTCCAGATCGCTGACTATGGCTCACAGCTACTCACTCATTATTGTCGAAATTCTCGACATCTTCACTACCTCCTGATTAAACTATTCGTTCTTCCACACACATCTTTGCCCACTGTAGTGTCATAAGATTTCTCTTCTCTCACTGAACGTGTGCTTTCTCGAGGTGCTCCAAGCTGAACTGACACACGTGTGTGCAAAGTTCCACGTTAATTCGTCAACGAGTGAGTAGGTGAGATGGCAAGTGATTGAGTCAACCAGTCACTGGGAGGATGCGTCAGTTCTTGGATGTGGGTGGCTGCCACTGAATGAATGTAGAAGACAGGCGGGTTGTGAAACCCTTACATTGGCTAGCTTATGGATGAGAATGTCAGGTGTGTATGTGACGAGGAGTTGACTAAGGATTTATTTGAGCGTCAGACTGATACTCGTCCTGAACAAGCCTGACACAATATCCAGTCTCGTGTAGAAACACTGTTGAGGATACTTGATAGCTTTGAGTGAAACGTCATTAAAGATCAGAGGATGCAGGTGGCTGATCATTCGAGTTTATAAGAAAGGCAACTAATCTTTTTGTGATGTGAGCACAGGCGGCAGATCAACTTGACTGATTTAGTATTTAAGCTTCTGTCGTCCATAGTCATATGAAGACTAAGTGTAGCTCGGTGGAAACAACCCAAGAGTAACAGTCAGGTTTCAGGCCTAGACGAGAGTGCATTGATTGACCGAATCTGCATCCAGCCTTCGACAGCCTCTGGAACACAGACAGACTTACAGGCGACCGATACTTGGAATACTCGTCAACCTGAGGGCCAATCGAAGAGTGTTGTGATAATGTCGTATCACAAAGACCATATGGTCTTTCTAGATGAAAGACGCTGACGAAATTCATAGTCTTGTGAATGCATTGAATGTTAGTCTGAGTGTGTTCAGCACACACTTCACTCCTATGGAATGTGTAAGACAGTGCTACAGAACTGGTCCTCATTGACTGCTGGTTTAATGATTGCGAGTGGAGTGGAGTGGAATGGTTGTATGCGTTGACCACTTAACTTATTTAAGAAGTTGCATCAGGCCTAATGGACTATGGGCTCACAAAATCTCAGCACGCACGCACACACACAGAAGGCTCGTTAGACATTTGACAATATGGTGTCGTCTTCAGTGACGGTGAGATATCTGACTAGCCGTCAACGAGCGTTTGTACTGCACACTGCAGAGCTGTTCACTCTATCCTAGCCTACAGTTGTGTGACATGACCGATGAAAGTAGGAGATCACATGTCTTCGACTGCACTTGTCTTCCCTAAATCGCTCACATTGGGTGGAGCCACATAACAAGTAATGTTGAAGTTGAACGTGCACAGTTGGAAAATGTAATGTAGGCAATTGAGTCGATGAGGTTGTCAAGCTTCATCGATTGAGGTGGCTAGAACGAGTAGTGTTGCGCATGCAGTGCCACCGTCTTCCTCGACGAGTAATGTTGACTGGAGTAGGATTAGATTGGAAGAGAGTTGAGAGTGGTGAGAGGGAAACATGACATCAGTCTATGAAGTCATTGATTGTTGGTCTGAGCTGTGTATAGTGAGGTGTAGTCTGCCTGGTTATCGTGTTCAGGATACTAAGAATCGATGGTTGTCTACTCTTGATGACTTGTCTCCAGATCGCTGACTATGGCTCACAGCTACTCACTCATTATTGTCGAAATTCTCGACATCTTCACTACCTCCTGATTAAACTATTCGTTCTTCCACACACATCTTTGCCCACTGTAGTGTCATAAGATTTCTCTTCTCTCACTGAACGTGTGCTTTCTCGAGGTGCTCCAAGCTGAACTGACACACGTGTGTGCAAAGTTCCACGTTAATTCGTCAACGAGTGAGTAGGTGAGATGGCAAGTGATTGAGTCAACCAGTCACTGGGAGGATGCGTCAGTTCTTGGATGTGGGTGGCTGCCACTGAATGAATGTAGAAGACAGGCGGGTTGTGAAACCCTTACATTGGCTAGCTTATGGATGAGAATGTCAGGTGTGTATGTGACGAGGAGTTGACTAAGGATTTATTTGAGCGTCAGACTGATACTCGTCCTGAACAAGCCTGACACAATATCCAGTCTCGTGTAGAAACACTGTTGAGGATACTTGATAGCTTTGAGTGAAACGTCATTAAAGATCAGAGGATGCAGGTGGCTGATCATTCGACTTTATAAGAAAGGCAACTAATCTTTTTGTGATGTGAGCACAGGCGGCAGATCAACTTGACTGATTTAGTATTTAAGCTTCTGTCGTCCATAGTCATATGAAGACTAAGTGTAGCTCGGTGGAAACAACCCAAGAGTAACAGTCAGGTTTCAGGCCTAGACGAGAGTGCATTGATTGACCGAATCTGCATCCAGCCTTCGACAGCCTCTGGAACACAGACAGACTTACAGGCGACCGATACTTGGAATACTCGTCAACCTGAGGGCCAATCGAAGAGTGTTGTGATAATGTCGTATCACAAAGACCATATGGTCTTTCTAGATGAAAGACGCTGACGAAATTCATAGTCTTGTGAATGCATTGAATGTTAGTCTGAGTGTGTTCAGCACACACTTCACTCCTATGGAATGTGTAAGACAGTGCTACAGAACTGGTCCTCATTGACTGCTGGTTTAATGATTGCGAGTGGAGTGGAGTGGAATGGTTGTATGCGTTGACCACTTAACTTATTTAAGAAGTTGCATCAGGCCTAATGGACTATGGGCTCACAAAATCTCAGCACGCACGCACACACACAGAAGGCTCGTTAGACATTTGACAATATGGTGTCGTCTTCAGTGACGGTGAGATATCTGACTAGCCGTCAACGAGCGTTTGTACTGCACACTGCAGAGCTGTTCACTCTATCCTAGCCTACAGTTGTGTGACATGACCGATGAAAGTAGGAGATCACATGTCTTCGACTGCACTTGTCTTCCCTAAATCGCTCACATTGGGTGGAGCCACATAACAAGTAATGTTGAAGTTGAACGTGCACAGTTGGAAAATGTAATGTAGGCAATTGAGTCGATGAGGTTGTCAAGCTTCATCGATTGAGGTGGCTAGAACGAGTAGTGTTGCGCATGCAGTGCCACCGTCTTCCTCGACGAGTAATGTTGACTGGAGTAGGATTAGATTGGAAGAGAGTTGAGAGTGGTGAGAGGGAAACATGACATCAGTCTATGAAGTCATTGATTGTTGGTCTGAGCTGTGTATAGTGAGGTGTAGTCTGCCTGGTTATCGTGTTCAGGATACTAAGAATCGATGGTTGTCTACTCTTGATGACTTGTCTCCAGATCGCTGACTATGGCTCACAGCTACTCACTCATTATTGTCGAAATTCTCGACATCTTCACTACCTCCTGATTAAACTATTCGTTCTTCCACACACATCTTTGCCCACTGTAGTGTCATAAGATTTCTCTTCTCTCACTGAACGTGTGCTTTCTCGAGGTGCTCCAAGCTGAACTGACACACGTGTGTGCAAAGTTCCACGTTAATTCGTCAACGAGTGAGTAGGTGAGATGGCAAGTGATTGAGTCAACCAGTCACTGGGAGGATGCGTCAGTTCTTGGATGTGGGTGGCTGCCACTGAATGAATGTAGAAGACAGGCGGGTTGTGAAACCCTTACATTGGCTAGCTTATGGATGAGAATGTCAGGTGTGTATGTGACGAGGAGTTGACTAAGGATTTATTTGAGCGTCAGACTGATACTCGTCCTGAACAAGCCTGACACAATATCCAGTCTCGTGTAGAAACACTGTTGAGGATACTTGATAGCTTTGAGTGAAACGTCATTAAAGATCAGAGGATGCAGGTGGCTGATCATTCGACTTTATAAGAAAGGCAACTAATCTTTTTGTGATGTGAGCACAGGCGGCAGATCAACTTGACTGATTTAGTATTTAAGCTTCTGTCGTCCATAGTCATATGAAGACTAAGTGTAGCTCGGTGGAAACAACCCAAGAGTAACAGTCAGGTTTCAGGCCTAGACGAGAGTGCATTGATTGACCGAATCTGCATCCAGCCTTCGACAGCCTCTGGAACACAGACAGACTTACAGGCGACCGATACTTGGAATACTCGTCAACCTGAGGGCCAATCGAAGAGTGTTGTGATAATGTCGTATCACAAAGACCATATGGTCTTTCTAGATGAAAGACGCTGACGAAATTCATAGTCTTGTGAATGCATTGAATGTTAGTCTGAGTGTGTTCAGCACACACTTCACTCCTATGGAATGTGTAAGACAGTGCTACAGGACTGGTCCTCATTGACTCCTGGTTTAATGATTGCGAGTGGAGTGGAGTGGAATGGTTGTATGCGTTGACCACTTAACTTATTTAAGAAGTTGCATCAGGCCTAATGGACTATGGGCTCACAAAATCTCAGCACGCACGCACACACACAGAAGGCTCGTTAGACATTTGACAATATGGTGTCGTCTTCAGTGACGGTGAGATATCTGACTAGCCGTCAACGAGCGTTTGTACTGCACACTGCAGAGCTGTTCACTCTATCCTAGCCTACAGTTGTGTGACATGACCGATGAAAGTAGGAGATCACATGTCTTCGACTGCACTTGTCTTCCCTAAATCGCTCACATTGGGTGGAGCCACATAACAAGTAATGTTGAAGTTGAACGTGCACAGTTGGAAAATGTAATGTAGGCAATTGAGTCGATGAGGTTGTCAAGCTTCATCGATTGAGGTGGCTAGAACGAGTAGTGTTGCGCATGCAGTGCCACCGTCTTCCTCGACGAGTAATGTTGACTGGAGTAGGATTAGATTGGAAGAGAGTTGAGAGTGGTGAGAGGGAAACATGACATCAGTCTATGAAGTCATTGATTGTTGGTCTGAGCTGTGTATAGTGAGGTGTAGTCTGCCTGGTTATCGTGTTCAGGATACTAAGAATCGATGGTTGTCTACTCTTGATGACTTGTCTCCAGATCGCTGACTATGGCTCACAGCTACTCACTCATTATTGTCGAAATTCTCGACATCTTCACTACCTCCTGATTAAACTATTCGTTCTTCCACACACATCTTTGCCCACTGTAGTGTCATAAGATTTCTCTTCTCTCACTGAACGTGTGCTTTCTCGAGGTGCTCCAAGCTGAACTGACACACGTGTGTGCAAAGTTCCACGTTAATTCGTCAACGAGTGAGTAGGTGAGATGGCAAGTGATTGAGTCAACCAGTCACTGGGAGGATGCGTCAGTTCTTGGATGTGGGTGGCTGCCACTGAATGAATGTAGAAGACAGGCGGGTTGTGAAACCCTTACATTGGCTAGCTTATGGATGAGAATGTCAGGTGTGTATGTGACGAGGAGTTGACTAAGGATTTATTTGAGCGTCAGACTGATACTCGTCCTGAACAAGCCTGACACAATATCCAGTCTCGTGTAGAAACACTGTTGAGGATACTTGATAGCTTTGAGTGAAACGTCATTAAAGATCAGAGGATGCAGGTGGCTGATCATTCGACTTTATAAGAAAGGCAACTAATCTTTTTGTGATGTGAGCACAGGCGGCAGATCAACTTGACTGATTTAGTATTTAAGCTTCTGTCGTCCATAGTCATATGAAGACTAAGTGTAGCTCGGTGGAAACAACCCAAGAGTAACAGTCAGGTTTCAGGCCTAGACGAGAGTGCATTGATTGACCGAATCTGCATCCAGCCTTCGACAGCCTCTGGAACACAGACAGACTTACAGGCGACCGATACTTGGAATACTCGTCAACCTGAGGGCCAATCGAAGAGTGTTGTGATAATGTCGTATCACAAAGACCATATGGTCTTTCTAGATGAAAGACGCTGACGAAATTCATAGTCTTGTGAATGCATTGAATGTTAGTCTGAGTGTGTTCAGCACACACTTCACTCCTATGGAATGTGTAAGACAGTGCTACAGAACTGGTCTTCACTTACTCCTCGTTCAATTTCTATTTGTGTGTTTTCATAATTTTGTGCGTGTATCTGTCTTCTTATTTCTCTTTTTCTTGTTTTTTTTATCATTTTTTTTAGGGGCATCTCTCTTCCTTACCATCTTTCGTTGTTTTATTCTGCCTTTCCTTTCCTATTTAATGCTTGTTTTTTTGACTGTCTCGATGCTCGTTTGGATTACTTTGCGTACAAATTGTGCGTAATTTTATTTGTTTCCTTTTATAAATCAGGTGAAACTGACTTGTATTTTCAGGATGTGTGAATTATTCGACTGTATTTACCCTGGTATCCCTGTCGTTGATATATATGTCTATATGTATTGAATTATATTCCGGTGTGATCTCCATATTGAGTCTGTCCTGCTTTATGGATCATAGGCGTGGCGCTTAACATAGGGCATTTCAAACCAGCTTCACACTTTCATCAAGAGCTACCTTCGCTCAGTACTCAAGATCAGATGTCCAGATAATGTCAGGAACATGAATCTCTGGTTGCTAAGCAACCAGGAACCGATTGTCCACCGAATATGTAGGAATAAATGGATGTGGATTGGACATTCTCTGCGAAAACATTCAAGTGACATCACTCGACTGGCTGTCGAGTGGAACCGGAACGGGAAGCGGCGAGTTGGTCGTCAGTGCTAGGTTGACATGGAGGTGGTCATGTGAAGAGGAGATGAAAGCATGTGGGCTGACGTGGAGCCGGGTGAAACCGTTGGTAGAGTAGCGAACGCAATGTAGACGTGCGGCTTAAGCCCTATATTTCTCTAGCGACTAAACGAAACAATAGTAATAATAGGTTGTGAGCACCAGAGGCACAATAAAACTCATCAATATTATTCCACATCAAGTCGAATTTGTGTAGAAATGTTTTTCTCCAGAGTTGCATGGTAGTGTAAATTCTTTTAAATATTCTGATATATTTCTTTTCAATTATGCTCAGGATCTTGAACTGAATGTCTGATTGGTTTCATAATTATACTACCATTTTATGTTTATTTATAGGAACACAACCGTAATGATCATTTGTTTAGTTTGGCTCAACTTGGTAGACCCGATGATATGTTGGAATCCGCAAAACATTTAGAGAAATACCCTAATTATGCTGGTAAAGCAGTTTTGCTCTATCATAAAGCCGGTAAAATTAATCGAGCTGTTGAACTGGCATTCAGCACACGCCAATTTTCTGCCTTGCAAAGTGTAGCTGGTTCTCTGGATGAAAGAATTGATCCAACAATTTTAAAACAATGTTCAGAATTCTTTATTCAGAATAATCAATTTGATCGGGCTGTAGAAGTACTTGCGGCGGGGAAACAAGTAATTTTTTATCATATTTTATTGTAAATTACTTATAGTTGACATTGCTATTTTACAATTTCATAATGTTTCCACTGGACTTATTTTACTGGCTGCTGACGAGATTGCAGCATGCAAAAATAGGGCTGGTTAAATATTTCACGACTAGCGTCAGCTTTGGTGTCGGTGAAATATTGGGTTAACCACCGACGTGTATCTGTTTTTTTTTCCTTCACGTTCCCAGTGGAACATAGGGCTTCAATCTAGTGGCTTGAAGTTTCTGTAGCAGTGTTTATTTTACAGGATGGGGTTGCTAGCCTCATGCCCAACCTTTCCTCTTTACCAGCATTATTTATGGCTTAACGGGGCTAAGCAGTGCGTCGGCCGATGATCGAACCCCGGATCATGTGCATGGTCGGCGAGCGTCCTAACCGCTATGCCACCGACGCAGTGTATCTGTACTGCACAGTTATTCACTCTATCCTTTTTGACATTTTTTGAATTTCAAAAAGATTACGTCGCAGAGATTAATATTTATTTTATTATTTGAAATATGAACGGCTGACGAGAAATTTGCTAATTTGCGTAATTTATGCCAATCTTGAGGGTTTCATGATCTCTCTATGCACAAGCATAATCACCAAACAATATACACTACTTGCTAAAAGGATTAATTCATTGGTGTCACGTTATCGTCTGACCACTAATCTGTTCATATCTTCTACCTGTACCGACCGTGCCTCACAGCTGTAAAGTAGAATGGAGCCTATTGCTGCAAAGTACATACATACTTTGATGAATGGCCAGAACACAGATAATATCAGAAACAGAAAGACATTTAGATGCATTCATCGTCAAACAAATCTTCAGCGGAGACTAACAGAGGAGCAAATTATTGACAAAAAATCACATGTGAATTCGTCTTGCCAATGTTTAATAAACAGAACACAAAGTATGTAAAACTTCGGTCAAAAATTATCAGCTAATAATAGACCTCACTAAGCCAGAAATAAAAGCTGATGAAGAGGAAAGGTCGGCCATGAGGCTAGCAATCCCATCCTGTAAAAATAAACACTGCTACAGAAACTTTAAACCACTAGCTTGAAGCCCTATGTTCCACTGGGAACGTGAAGGAATAAAAAAATAGACAATAAAAAAATAAATTTATCCAACCTGAATAAAGTAAAACCAACAACTTGAGCAAAAATATAGATGTCACGTCATTTCATTGATTTCTTGTCATTAGCATGCGCAGAAAATTTGAGGAAAACTGAATGGTTTTGTTTACTCGTTTTTGTAAAAGATTTAAAAGCGTCTGTTTAATGTCTCGTATCACCATGATGGCGCGCAACTGCTTCATTTTAAGGATGATAATACTGCAGGAGTTGTCGACAGAATGTTGAATACTTCACTCTCCAAAACCAGTCTTGCAGCCACAATAATTCTCATGTTTTCCCATGTTATTGTTCCCTTTCACGTATATTTCCGCTCATTATAGCTCATCTGAATTTCTGTTTTTCTCTTCTGTCTACTGTTGCGTGCCATATGGACGGTGGCAGCTTGAGCTGAGGAATTTCTGTGCAAAGTTTTATGCTGGAAATCTGTTAGGGTCGATAAGTACCTGTCTTATGTTAACTCTAATTGTGTTTACATTTGTACGTATTGGCAGTTACATTCGGAATATACAAAAATGTCTGTGTCATAAACGGACAAATGTTTTCAATTGCGACATGAATTAGACACCTTGAAATCTTTCTAGATGGTCAATAAATAAAACAACTGAATTCTACTCTAATTTTCTGAAGGCATATCTTTCGAATGCATGAAACCGCGTTTGTGTTCAGAAAGAAGCAATTATCCGTTTTTATTTGTCCTGCAAACTCATTCACTTGATCCCTTCTCCTATTAGATCACACAGTCTTTCGGTCCACTTTTTCCCTTTTGCTTTATCAGAAAAAACTGCTTTTCACTATTCTGTTTCTATGACCTGACTTGAGCACCGAATTATTACGCAGCTTACTAGTTACTTAACACCATATTATCCGTTTCCAGTCTTTTTCATATAACGCATTTTTCAAAGTATCTAAACCTATTGGATAATTAGCTTGAATTATCTGTGTGTACGGCACATAACTGTAACTCTAAACCCCATTATTAATCACTCTATGTATATGCGGCTGATGAGGAACCAACGAAATAAAGTGGTATCACTTTTCTCTGCTCCGACTGTTGTTTCCGCCTTATCCAAATGCATCCACATTCAAAATATAATTGCTGACAATATAAACATTTTCAAGTATTGGTTTTGTAGGGATTTTGTTTGATGATGATGAAATCCTGCATCCAATATAAACATTGTCGCAGGAACAATGATTGATATCGAGCCAATACACTAAGCTTCTAAGCCACCTAGCATTAATCAAAAGCTTATCAGTAAATTATTTACTTCAAACTATCATTGCTGAAATCACCCACTTGAGGTAAAATTGCATTTTACTAACATCAATCCCAATTTGTTGAACGCATTCAAGTATCACTCTGAAACATTAGTCAGCTGAAAAAAGTTCATCACTGTTTATTTTTCAAATTTTTAATTTATATTAAGGGCATAGGTAAGTCGAACATCTATTCAATTACTGAATATGACTCCTGAGGGGCTTGTTGTTCTTATTTATTACCAGTAAAGTTTTGAAATACTTCTTGTTATGAAGAAACAGCGACTGAAAAGCCATTGAAAAATAGGATGACTTGAACAAGTCAGGCTTGTCCAGGGATACACATTCACAACCCGGTGACACTATTTATCCATTTGATAATTATGGAAACTACTTTTAGACTTTCTATATCCCTAAGATTCCTACAACTTAATGCTGAAAATCACAGCAATAATTCAGAATTAAAGTGCTTGTTAAACAGTTCATGTGTTCAAGGTTTGACCTCTGAGAATGTTAGTAAAGTGAATACAGAGTGTACTGACGTAATCTCCTAAGATTTGAGTTTATGTAACTATAAACTCTGACTATTAATTATTTTTACTCATAATTTGTAAATCATGTTTTTATTGCATTTGATTTTATTTTATACAGTACTGTGATGCACTTAGATTATGCGCGGATCATAATGTCTCTATCTCAGATGAATTGGCTGAAAAGCTGACACCGACTTCAGATAAACTAACAGAAAAAGAAAAGTGTAGCCTATTAGTTGAATTAGGTGAATTATGCATGCAACAAGGAAAGTATCATTTAGCTTGTAAAAAATTCACTCAAGCTGGTAGTCGTATATCAGCAATGAAAGCATTACTACGTTCAGGTGATACGGAGAAGATTATATTCTTTGCAAATGTTAGTAAACAAAAAGAAATTTATATTATGGCAGCAAACTATTTACAAACAGTGAATGATTGGCGGTCGAATATGAATATTATAAAAAATATTATACAATTTTATTCACGTGGACATGCTTTGGAATCATTGGCATCGTTTTATGAAGCCTGTGCTCATGTAAGTTGAACTCATCAAT
Source organism: Trichobilharzia szidati (assembly GCA_944472155.2). NCBI lineage: Eukaryota > Metazoa > Platyhelminthes > Trematoda > Strigeidida > Schistosomatidae > Trichobilharzia > Trichobilharzia szidati. Next base: position 86,814,094 of record OX235279.1, on the reverse strand, counting down.
ATGTCTTATTTTGTATCTCTTTTAGTTTGATGTGAAATATCAAATAAATTCATTTTTTATGTAGTATAATAAACTGTGTGCCGGTGGCACAGCGGTATAATGGTCGCCAACCACGCTTGTGGTCCGGGGTTCGATCCCCGGCCGACGCACCCCTTTACCTTGCTAAGCCAGTATTAAGACTGGTAAAGAGGAAAGATTGGGCATGAGGCTAGCAACCTCATCTCGTAAAAATCAACACCACTGCTACAGAAAATTCAAGCCCCTAGCTTGAAGCCCTATGTTCCACTGGGAACATAAAGGAATAAAAAATATAATAATGAACTAGTTGAAATGGATTCGAAATGTGGCTGGTGAAATCTAGGGTAAAAGTTCAATTTATTGTATCGAAAGCATAGGGAAAACAATTTCTCCAACGGTGTGACATAACAATTGACGTCATTCATTGGTGTTAAGTCAATAAGTTTTCGACCTGAACATTTTAGCTTCCTGAATACTTAATGGTGGAATATCCCAATGCAGTTTCATCTTCATGTATCGATTTCACTACACGCTAGAGATCCTGAAAAGTCTTCTTGGCGCCTGGTTTATAGCATTGCTTCAAATGAATGTCAGCTAGTAATTGAGTTATACACAATTACGACAAATGAGACAGAATGGATATCTCTCGAACATCACCTTCATATGTGTAACATTATCACAATAACAGAGTTATTGAGGGATTGTTATTTCATAGTCTCTGTCTGCATTCAGTACTTACCTTTCCATAGAATTAAAGTGTTGAATTTGGTGAGCAACAGATTCCAGAATGAATGATTCCTTTTGTTTAGGACTTGTCAGGCAGATATAACTGTACTTTAGTTATTTTTCATTCAGTATTCTAGGCGTTACCGTTGGTTATTACTATAAAAAAGTGTCAAGATCAAATTCAAAGAAGTATCTTCGACAAGCTCCTGGGCACAAAGGGATCGAAACATTCTGTGTAATAAACGTAACTAGGCTGACCAGATGTCAACCAAACTCTACCCAGACGACCTGCACTCTACTGCAAAGAACAAATCAACGCCCGCATAGGCTGATATCACGCCATAGCCTGGTCACTCTTCGCCTTTTGCCGATTCAAATCTAATTCCGAGAGCATAGAACTTTAATAAATATGTATAGCTCAAGTTGCCACTACTTGCGGCGTTGGCTTATATGCTTAACCTAAAAATCAATATGTAACTTTTGCGTTAATCACAATTTGTTCTACCAAATGTAAGGACTAAAACAGTAGTCAAATACACAAATTTTAATAACGCATTCGTACAGCCTACGTCATATAAGATGAATATTTTCTTTTTCACTTTATGATCTTATGCGGGAGATCCTCGCACATTTTGTCATACTTGTCATTTGATGGAATGAGCTAAAGGGTGTCTAGAAGTTGCAAGCAGCTCGCAGAAACCCAGTATTCTATAAGAGTGCATGTGGTTTTACTCACCACTTTCCTAACGTCTTACAGTCAGTATTCAACGAGGTTATTTAAGGGGTCACTAGCTAACATTGACTCTAGGTTGGTTCCGTATTTCGCAGAGGTAGCAGTTACTACAGTTTACACATGTCAACCTGTTAATGACAACTTTTAAGATCACTCCAAACCTAGCAAACACAAAAGTATGATAGAAATCCATAAATATGTTTCACTAAGGAGAAGCAGTCCTGTGTGCACCTACACCATCGGAAACTGATAGCAATGTGATAAATCTGAGTCAAGGCTTGAGTGGCAGAGAGCGGACGCTAGGCAACGCTAGGGCGATGAGTATGCCGGAAGTTGATGATGGCTAGAAACAGGTTGTGATCTGCACGAAGCTGTAGAAGCTGGTCTCCATTATTTGACCTGCGACCACATAGACTCCACTGACAATCTAGACGACTCTCCTCTGAGCCTAGACGCCCGACCCGTACATTATAGCCCCCAGCTATGCCTGCGGTATCCGTTTGAACTACCTGCTTCGCCAACCCAGTAAGCTGATAGCAAAACTCATCGTTAATTGCATCCCAGCTGAAATCCGTTGGTGCGTAAGCCATGTGTATGTATTAGAAAGGAAACTGTTAATAACTTATTACCACGTTGCTGAACTCTAACTCCACTTAACTTCTCCAAAGAAATTCGATTTCATTTTCACCCATCTGCATCCGTATTTTCAGGATAACCCCCGCTCGATTATACAACCGCTTCTACTTATGCTTGGATTCATTTTTGAATAGTTCCTTCCATACAATATAAGAATGTCTCTATTTTGATTAAAATTCCATTATTATAATTCCCTGTAAAAGGTAGAAGTCAGCTTCATTTTTGACGTTTTATTCTACCTTCGTATAATGAATTAGTTATTCATGTAAAGTATGGCAAAAATTATGTCATGCTGATTGCTTATGTATTTTATCATTCAGGTTGTATGCAACTGATGAAAACTCCATGAAATAAAAAGCATTCATCTTAGCTTGCACAGGGTATATTCAATGTATTGTCATTACTCAAGTGAATCAATGGAACCAGTTGATATGTAGAATTTCGCTTTGTTATTCTTTTTCCTTTAAGGGTGAAATTGAAGATGGTGGAAATTATGAAAAAGCAACTGGTGCATTAAGTGAGGCTTATAAAGTTTTAATTAAAGCGTTGAATTCGGATAAAACTAATGAATCATCTGAATGTCGTCTTAAAAAACGTCTAGCACTAATTAAAGATAAAGCAACATTGTGCAAGGAATTCGTTGAAACACAAGAGTAAGCTGATTAATACATGCCATTGATTTCATATTTATTAAGTATAACTAAATTTTATAAAGTATTAACTTGAATCTTGAAAAATTATTGGCGTGTAACAGTGTAAAATTACTTTAAATGAAATCGTTAAATTCCGATTGAAACACTACTATTAACAATTTAAACTGATCAGAATCTATACTGAAGTATTTGCTTAGCTTTAAAATGGATTTATGTTCTTATCAGATGCCAAAAACAGTCGCTCATTGACAAGATTGAATAGAGGTGACTGTTTGAAAGAAAGTGTATATTCTCAAAACCTAACATTTTGGGGTTTGATCCTATTTAAGTTCTTCACCGGCCGCTTTCAGACTGAGAAAACTAATGTCCAATGTTTCTTTATTTTTGAACTATACTGGATTATCATCTTAGAACGTTGTATGAAAGTGTAGCAGATCAATTCGCCTCACTGCATGTAAGCACACGGAGGTAGAGAAAAGTGTAATGGAACTGCAATAAACGTAGATATGTGGGGGAGGGAATAACTATACGAAAAACAAATAGTTTTTAATGAATCTTGAATATCACAAGAAACAAATATATCACTAACAATTGTTTTTACTTTTGATGATAACTGTCCATAAGCTCTATCATGGCTTCATGGGTTCGAGTACACAACCTTGATTAATGCAATATACTCTTTCTCAGCGGTCCCTTTACATCCAAACATTGCTACAAAGTCCGTCGAAGGGTGGAATTATGATCAATACACCCTTGGCTGAGCCGAAAAGCTATCTGATTTATCCGGATTGATCTTTCCTGAGTACCGCTCAGTACTCTCAGGACAATGAATCCTAGAATCCTTATTTTTGTCGCCTCTCCTTCGATGACTGATCTGTTATTAAAGCTAGTTTGAATGATATTTTATTCTTTTGTGAAACTCATAAATTGTTGATCACTTAAATATAATGTATGCAAACTCTGTACATTAATTTTTGTCAAACTTCCCTGTTTATTCTTTGGAATTTTGACCGATTCCGCTCATTTAAAATTAGCTTTCTTAGCATGCTTCTTTGATATACTTTACAAGGGAATAATTCCATTTTGAAATGAGGACAACACCAGAAAAATGACAGATACATGTCCGTCTATCTGGTTTGAACATAGAACTTTGCACCCATGTGCAGCAGTTCGAGCACACAAAGCCAAAGCAAAATAGAAACAGTAAACAGAGATATGAGGCAAAAAGAATAATAATATCAAAGAACAATATAGCTTTACTGGAAATCATCAGTCAAGAGGAGTGGATGCATCTGCGCCAACCATTGAACCATATCACCGATTGGCTCCAGACAATGGTGTTTACCTTCCCGACGACCCGAACCTGGAAGTCTACACCTTCCTCCGTGGCTGGCTTAAACTTACTGTTGTGGATTTCATTGATTGATGAGGCCAAGTTTTGCTTTGGCCAACCTGGTCCTATGTCACCTAACATCGCGTGTCGAGGAAGGCGATGACTAGACATGCATGCGTAACACATGTCCTAACCATCTCAGTCGATGTAACTTCACAGCCTCGTCTATTGATTTCCCCTCCTTACCTAGCACTCGACGCCTAACCTCAATATTGCTCACCCTATTATACCATTTCACACGGGAGATAGAACGCAGACACCTATGATCAAAGGCAGCTAGCCAGGCTTTTCATGTCTTCCACTCTCAATGACAACGTCTCACAGTCATAAAGGAGAACGGAGCGAGCTGCTGAGCGGTACACACACCCTTTGGTCGACAGCCAGAGGAATATCACGTCTACGCCAGAGACGGCGTAAACTGGCATATGCGAAAATAGCCCTCTGTATCCGTGGTGAGATTTCGTCGACGATCAACCCGTTGGGGCTGATGCAACTTCCGAAATAAGTGAAGTGGTCAAGTGGCTCAGCCACCACTTCACTACCTATTTCTAAGCTAGGAGCAGTCAACGTAGTCCAGTCCTTTAGCATCATCTTACATTTAACAGCAGGAGCGAATCGCATGGCAAACATTCGAAGATTGCTGCTCAACGTGTTCAGAAGACTCTGCATTTAGTCAGCGTCCTCACCTAGAAGGACTATGTCATCTGCATATTCTAAGTCAACGAGATTATTCCCTGACGGTAACAAGTCCATCCCTGAGTCGCTGAAGTTGTCAGTTAGGGTTAATTCCATTAGTACATCTATGATGAAATTGAGTAGAAATGGGGATATCGGGCATCCCTTTTACAGCCAAACATCGCCAAAGGAGTACCTCTCGGTTGACAGAATTGAATGCCGCCTTTAGGTCAAGAAATATAACGATTGTTGGACGCCGGTAAGTATGCTTATGTTCCAGAATCTGTCCATGGGTGAAGATGTGATCAATACACCCTCTTCCTGGTCTACAGCCTGACTGGTTCCTTCGTGTTTGTTCCTCCCGTGAACCGCTTAGTCTACGCATTATTATTGAGCCTAGAACTTTAGACACCATATTAGTCTAGCTGATACCCCTGTGGTTATCGCAGGAAGACTTGTCTCCCCTCTACAGATACATGTCGTTGAATTTCGAACAGACTAAATTTACACTTCATCATTATGTCCACATAAAGAGTAGAGTTTTGCCTGAGGATAGTATTAAGTAAAAAAAAGAAACTTTAAGTAAGCTGCCATGACCCGAGTTCTAACTACTTTATTATGTTCTATTTGCGAAAACTGTCTATGTCAGATGACATATATCTGATTGACTTCAACGCTCAACACTATGGGATCCTGGTTTGGATCCCGCTTCACCAACTTCAGCCTCATGGTGCACACAGTATCACTATGAAAAACCTATTCGAAGTAACCGAGGATAATTTGAAGGAAGACTATGCAACTTTTCAATTCAGTGATTTTATTCTAAAATTGATCGAAAACTTTCCAGCCACTTCAATGCATTAAGGAGTACACAAGTGATGACGTTCAAAAATGCAGTCTTATGGAAAAATCTGAGGAAGTTTGACATTTGATTCGTCTCTGTCAACTGCAACGTGATACCATAACAGCAGTGGCTGAGAGTAGATATCAAAAAATGACACGTCTTCGACTGAATTGTAGAAAATAAATGTCGTGAAACTAGTATGAACAAAGATGTAGGGAAGAGGGAATAACTGAGTGAACACTAGTGAACAATTTCATATCTTCAAATGTTGGCAACCACTTTATCCCCACTATCCTTAAATTTCGTCGGAGAACACAAGGATCTTAAATGCTACATAGCTCAAGTTGATCTGCCAGTGATCACAACCACAGAAAAATTTGCTCCTCTCCTAATAAACAATTGCGGTGAGTGCCCCACGTCAGTCTGACAGGCTTGTTTCAATTATTCACATTCACCGGTTGTTAATGCTTCAGTTATCCTAGTCAATAATTCATTATCAGTTACTATGGAATCTTACCACCAGATTTCACTGCTCTGTCCCATTGTAGATTAAAGACAGCTTTCGCAACCGTGGCTACAGTTCGAGAGCCTGGAGTTAAATAGTGAAGCTGTTTTCCCTATCCGACGTTTCATTAGTCTCACTCTCACAGGTTGTTTCCCTTAACATCTCAATCACTGGTTGGTCTCTATTACCGATTTGATGCTTTATTCTTCTCTGATTTCCACGCTCGCCACAATCATACCAGTATCGAACAGCCTACACAAAATTAAGGGGCTGGTTGGATGTGGCATCATGTATCCCAAGTTGAATATTGTTGTCTTCCCTAAATAAGTGCTTAGTTGCCGCCCCCCTTGGAGACTTCTAGGTTGCTACGCACAACTGAAACGATTGCCATTTTGGAGAATAAAACCGAATCTTTGCATCCAGAAGGAAACCGTTTTCAGCCTTGCCTTACCAAGATGAATATACCTTACGTAAAGTTGGTTACTTTAGTTATATTTTGTCTCGATAATCTAATTTCCTACCGTTAATTTTGTCTTCAGTAGTAGCATTGGTGACCGAACTCTTTTTTGACCCCCGTTCGACTAGACTATTTGTTCTTTACATTTGTTGTCGGTTTTACGCTTTTCAATTTAGAATACTAGTTTTCAGTTAAAGAATATCCCTTATTATTCCTATACATTTGATTTTGTGTACGTAGTGAAGTTTCTGGCATAATCTTACTTTGCCCTTAGTGGCTTTTGTATGCTGAAACTATTGGATTAATGATTCCAAAGCCTGAGGGATGAGCTATCAGAAATCTGTTGTTCGTTCTTATTGCCATTACGCGATTTCTAACTACTCCTTTGAAAACACAACCCAATAACTTAAGCAGTTCAACTTAACTCTATGGATTGCGATTTTTAACCCAGCCCTATTTGTTCAGGCTTGAGAAACTGAATAATATCAAGCACTTCAACTAACGGAGAGGAATCTCACAGCCGGTTAATTGGACTGAGTCAAATCCTAATGAATATAACTATATGTTTAACATTTTTCCCAACGACTTATCTCATGCAAGAATAAGTGAGTGTTGTTTTTCGAAATGATGCAGAATGGTTGCATTGATACTCCATTCGATTGTGAAATCAACGCAGTTGTAACACGAATTCGTGAGATAAATAGTAAACAGAGTAACCGAAATTGATTTTCTCGAATTTGTAATTTTAACACAAAGACATATGAAATGACACTAGCTACACATTTGTTTTATGCTATGGATCATAAGTATTGTACCGTAACCAAACGTGCTATGTTCAGTCGAAGCTCGGAAGATAAATTGAGCACTTTTTGATATTTGAACTAAATCATTCAAAAATTCTAGTCGTAAAGCGATGAAACTGAACTCTACTATAAAAACTAGTACCTTAGTAGTTATTAACTAATTTTTAACCACGTATTTAAATGCACAGATTGTTCTCTGTGAATCCAATCGAGGCAATGGAAAGATGCCACAGACTCTTGGAAAATATTGAACCCGGTGATCTCTTAAGGCCTGGAGACATTTATTCTACAATGATACGTGAACTTGTTTCACAAGAAAAATATAAAGCTGTGAGTTTTTCTTCTTTTAATAAGATACAATTAATTATACGTAAATTATTATGCTTGGTTGGTCGATTTTCGGACAAAAGATATTAACGCTTTATACTTTTGAGTATGTCTAAGTGCTTCAGTAGAGACTCATTACAACAATTTTCACTTCTCGATAATTTCCTCATCTAGCTATACAGTTATTTATACACAAAGGATTTAAACAATGATCGTTATCGTTATCTTTACACGACCCCTTTCACGTCACCACCCTCAGGCTCACAACTCGTCCTTTCCCATTCACAATCCACCTGAATTGACTATAATCACACGACTGATTATTTCAAATAACTTTTTATAGTACAGGTGTGCATACAAATACTTTAATAATAACACAACACTCCAGCTGACTATATTATGTAGTCTTGAAAATAATATTGGAATATGGGGATGCAACAATGTTTGTTTCAGTTACGCGGAAAGTTGTTGGTTTTCATCAACACAATCACAACTGATCAATGATTGGAGACTAAGCAATATGGCTGTAAATGGATCGTTGCATCGCAGATGCGTGCATACTTCGTCTAAATCTTATTTGCAATACTGATATTCTCTTGTGTTTTTTCTGCTATTCTACGACACACTTCAATATCTGACCTTTCTTCTTTGTTATTTGTGCTGGCGGCTTGAACCGCTATGCAGTCAAAATAGGTGCTATGCTGACAGTATTTGTCCGCGTAAACTAATCTGCTGCCACACCTGTTGCTAAGTTAACTGCAAGTATTCAACAATTAGAAAGTATTTAAAAACATAAGCAGGTCTATTACTTAAGAACAAAATTTCATAACAAAATGTAGGCAATATGCTCAGTTAATGGCTACATCACTCAACTACTGCAATGTGTGCATAATGCCAGTTATCTGAAAACTTCTAAAATCAGATAGGCAGTGGTAGTGAAAATTGTACAAGATAATGCAACCCATTATTCCTGAACAGCTTAAAGTGAAACAAACACCAGGGTTGGTGTGTTTTCAGCTCACTTGCATATTTCATTTCGGCAAAATTACGTTGTGTACACATCGTAAGCATCTCATCGTGATGAAGCCCATAGTGTAGATGAGACTACTGAGAATTTGTTGCAAACAAGAGTTCCTTATTGGTCACGGTGATGTCATTTTAACACATAGCTAACTAAATCACGCGAACATCTAAATTTTCTCAAATTAGTTCCTTAGTACTCTTTTATTTCAGCAGGTGTTTACTGCAGATTTGAACCGAAATAATGAAACTAACAGGATCATTTTTGCAGTGAAAGCAGGTTGACTAGCTTTTTAGCTTCGTAAATTGTTAATTACCTCTAAGGGGTACTCTGTGTCCTGTTAAGTCAACAGATATGTTTACAGAAAGACACGTAGATTTCCTTGGGTTATTTATCTAATACATTTCCACGTAGTTACAAACCATCATAAATACAAACTAGTGTGAAAATAAGTCAAAGACAGTTAAGAGGCCGAAAAAGAACTCAGAGAATGAGGGTTATAGATTATTGATATGTTCCAAACTAGAAGATAACGATCTAAAGTTTATTACACTTTAGTCAAATCAGACTACGGATTTAAAAGCTTGACAGAAGCTTACAGAATAAAATAGGATAAGACGCACTACTAATTGATGTGAATGGCATGCAACTACTCGTCTTAATCAGTCAGTAGTATATGCAAGCAACTTTTTCTAACTAACAAGGCTATATTGCAGTCACTAATTACAATACGCCGTAGAATGTCGTTATACTTTCCGATGGATGTTTTGTGCTGAGGCATAACTTGTCTTAACAGAACACCTAAATTATAAAAACAGTTCCAACTCAGTGGTAATTAATACATAGCAAGGAGTCGTGGTGCGGATTCACGGTGCTTAATTCATTTCGAGGTAAGAACAATGAAAACAGTATGATTTTTAGTCAGAACTGTATCTTTACAAAACAAATGTCTGGTATGACTGGTTAACCAACACAACAATAAGCTGTATACACTGAAGGACGAAAATTCCTTGCACATATATGCCTACTTCGAATTGTCAAGTCACGTGAATTAACATTACCATAGGAATAGTCATTCAAAACGGGGAATCATCCAGTGCTGCTCTGAGTGACGTACAAGCATTCACTTTACCGAGTTTACACTACAAGTGACCCGGCAAAGTTAAACTATAGCGATCCATGGAACACGGACTCACGACTGACCTGGAGACGCCCAATCAGGTTTCTACATAAACAGGACGCTTATTTGCAAAAGAAGTACTAAGAATGACAATAAAATACATTCAACAGGATAATTTCCCTGACGTGGATTAAAAATATCACCTTCAGTTATTAAGTTAAACCAGGTTCAGTGCATATATTCGCCGAGGTGACTTGAGGACGAGTCCTTTTTGTGACCCATTTAATCGCTCTCATCCTGTTTTCCAGCCTTCGTCGAAAGCTCTCGATTGAATTAGTATAGATTCCAGTAACAGGATCGACAAAATCATCTACATAACTGACTTGATGATGGATGAAACCCAAATCTGATAGCCGACTACATCCGGCCCATTCGCCTGTATGAATAGTACTGCCAGGAACGACCCACCTTTGTATAATAGGTAGAAAAGTATGGGCACTACGATTGGGAATTACTTCCATAATTCCTCTCACATAATGCATGACATTATAAACAAATATTATTCTATGTTACCTACGCACTGTTTCAAGATTTAGACGGAATTTATCAGTACACATGCTTGTTCATCTCCTTAGTGGTTTAGATTGGATACTTCGTTTTTCAAATTCATATTTACACATAATTCGGAATTTTAATGTTTTTTAGGCGTTGACCTGTTTAGATGAAATGAGAGAGCGAATTGGAAATAATCATACCATAGCTCGTTATTTAGACCGCGGAATTTTGGGGAAAATTTACAAGGCACTCAACCTACCATCAACCGAAAACGATGATGAACAAATTCTTAAGAACGAACAAGAATCCTCAGACTCACCAATATTTGAAGACAACGTCGTCGATGCAAGTATCAGTGATGAAAATGATGATTACTGAATACGCTCGTACCCTGCCTAGCCAAACAACTATTCAACAAACTATAGTAAAATCAAACATATTTTCTCTATGTGTGCATAAAACATGAAAATTACAATTGTACACCTTTTTTTCTTAATAACCGGTTATAAGTTACAATGCTGCGGCTGCTTCTTTTTTCTGACGTTTTCTCTCTGCCTCTTCTTCTCGCTCTTTTTCGATGGCTTGAACATACTTTTGGATATCAGCATACTCCAGCATCTACAAAAAAATATATAATTTGCATAAGTGTTCAGAACAGATGGCAAGTCTCACTCTTTCAATAACAGTAGACAATGAATTTACAGTGTTGATTTAACCTGGACTGTTACCGAAGTCTATCTGATCCTATTAGATAATCTTTCGTACCGATAAAAAGTGAATAATTCCCAGTCCAAAAGTTTAGAAACTGTTCGGCTGATTTCTGTAATAAAGACAATAACTTTAGCCTTACATAAGCCGTAGCGACTAGTAACCAACGTTAGCGAAAGAAAAATGACCTCATAACTACTATATAAATCAGATCAAGAATCTTAGCTTATCATCCCAAGCTTAGTGTCTTATTCCGCTTCAGGTATCGAGCACTCAATTTAAAGAAGAGTACCAGTATCCTATCAGAAATAGTTGTCACTGAGTCATAGAATTAACAGATTGTTAACCATCTAAATAATGGCATTCCGAGTAAAGCTAAAAGGTAAATTGCGAGGATAACTCCGCGTCTAAATCGAAGTACGTGGACGGTTGATGCGTCCAAACTCCCATACCGTAGATAATTCCTTCTTGCTTTGCGTGACCGCGAAGCCTATGGAACAAATGCCTGACGAAAGTCAAACACCACTTTTGAAGTTGGAGTTTCGTCCTTACGCAAGAACATATCCCGATCTACCTTCCGCCGTAGGGTAATATTTACTTTTATTTATTTATTATTCCCTTGCGTTCCCAGTGGAACATAAGGCTTCAAAAACACATCTCCACTTTGTCCTATGTTCTGCCATCCCCTCCAACTGGGTCCACGATTTCCCATAATCTTTCATCTCCTCCTCACACGATCTCCTCCATGTCACCCTAGAATGACTCACTCGTCGCTCCCCACTTGGATTCCTGCATTGCACGCGATGTCATTCGACGGTCTCCTTAATTTATGCCCGATCCATCTCCATTTTCTCCCACATATTTGTTGAACGATCGGCTCTTGGTTTATGCCCACAGTTTCGTGTTACCTATTCTTTCTGACCATTTGATCTTAAGTATGCTGCCAGCGAAGGTAGCTGTTGATGAAAGTCTGCATCTTTTGGAATCGTTTTTCATGACACGCTGGCCAAGTTTTTTACCCGTATAGAAGAACTGACTAACTTAACATTTATGTTGAAAATCCAAATTTTATTGTTTATGCTATGGAGTGAAGAAGATTTCCAAACTGGTTACAGGTTGATGGCGTATCTTGCCTTTCCGATTCTGACTTCGAAATCTTCATCCCTACTGTGTGCTTCCTAGAAAAATGAAGGAAGTAAAATCTGTTAAATCTATCCCATTGATGGTGATTGTTGCTGGTCGTTGTTGATGATGATGATGATGATGGTAGTCTGTTATCTTCATCACCTCCGTCTTCTCTATGTTCACTTGTAGTCCTGTCCTTTCTGCTTCTTCAGCAAGTTTCTTTCTTTTCGCCTGTAAGTCTTCGACTTTGTGTGACATTAGACACATGTCATCTGAGGAATCCAGATCTCCTAGAGTCTTCTTATCAGTCGTCCAGCGTATTCGTGACTCCTCATCCCAACAGTCTGACGCATAATCCAGTCCACCACAATTAAGAATATCATCGGTGATAATAGGCAGGCCATCATGTTTTACTTACTTCTGTTTCCATTTCGATTGTGTTGCTTATTTTCCGTTGTGGATCACCTGATATGTGGCGTCATCATCACATAGTTGTTGAATGAGTTCGATGAAGATTTTGTGCACTGCACGCCATGGTGTTGAAGTAGTTTCCAAATTACTTCTCGATCAATGCTGTCTGTTGAAGGCCTTTTCGAAGTCAATGAAGTTGAGGTAGAGGTTTGACTGCCATTCAATGCTTTGTTCGATAACGATGCGTAGAGTTGTTATTTGATCAGCACATCATTTGCCTCTCCTTAATGCAGCTTGTTCCGAGCTAGCGGAGTCCTGTATTTGGTACATCCCTTATTTTCTACAGGATGATGCGACTTAGTATTTAACTTGGCGTGGACAAGAGCCTGATTCCACACCAGTTCTTGCACAGGCTTAGGTCGCCTTTCTTTGGCAGCTTGATGTGGTAGCTTATTTTCAATCGATAGGCACCTTTCTTTCCTTCCAAACCTTGTGTAATAATGATTCGAGCACATCTGCCGCTGTCTTCGGGTCAGCTTCCACTGCTTCGGGGCGGGGGAATCCCATCTAGCCCCACTGCTCTCCCGACCGGTATTCATCAGCTTGGTCGCATTTAGGATTTTTTCTTCCGTTGGAGGATTGGTGTCCACTAGCAGTTCTGTGCGTGCTGTTGGTGGTATTTCTTGTCGAGTTGCAGGTGATGGTCGATTTAAGAGTCCTTTAAAGTTTTCAGCCGAATGTCTGATTTGTTTCTTCTTCTTCATAATCCTGTTTCCTTGAGCATCCTTTAATGATTGGTGTCTTTACGGATAGAGATCTGGTTATATATAATGTCCTGAGATTTCTTTCGTCTGCGGCTTGTTCTGCTTCAGTTGCCAATATGTCTTATAGTCTTTTGTCTTTCCTAGCACTCTTCGTCACGTATTTCTTTATTCAATGCTTCTACTTCTGTTGTCCATTTTTGCATTGAGTCATCTCTTTCACCATCCTGCTCTCCTCACTTCTATGAGCTTCTAGGTTGGTGTCCGTTTACAGCCATTTCTTGTCGTGTCTCTTCTTTCTTCCTAGAATATTTGTACACGTTTCCTTGAATATTGCCTTCAGAGAGTCCCAATGTTATTCCACGCAGGTTTCCTCAGTGATACCACGTAGTGTGTCGGTATTGAAAGCATCCCTATTAGTTTTGTCCTTCAGTTATTGAATGTTGAACTTGAATTGTGGTCTGTCTCCAGTTGTTCTGAAGGATTTCAGCTTCACCTTGAAGGTTCCTTGAACAAGATGATGGTCTGGGCCCATATCCGCTCCCATTCTCGACAACTAAATATTGATAATAAGGTTTATGCAGGTGATAAGAATAACAAAGATAGTATATGTATATAAGTGTATAAATAAATTGGGTCAAATCTTCAAAGGTGAAGTGGAACGATAATCAGAGTTTAAATAAATATTATAAAAGTACAAAGGAGGTGGAAAATAAGAAAGGGTGGGAGGGTTTTGAATACAGTTCACCTAGGCCAAGGGAGAGACAAAGGTAGAACAAACTTCTTTTGTATGCAAAGACTAGGATTGTTCTCTCGAATTCCCATAGCTTCGGCTAGGTGTAAAAGACGGTTTCTGATTCCATTCGAAAGACTCGATGGAATACGATAGATAACTTTGAAAGCACTATTTTTGTCCACTTGGTGACCGCTATCAATCAAATGAGCCAAAATAGAACTTTGTATGGATTTTATTTGACCTTTTCCGAACCATGAAGGAAGATGCTCATTAATGCGTTTGTTGAGCTGTCTAGTTGTCCAACAGGCTGCGTATCCACTTTCTTCAGCAACATTGAAATGAAGACCATCTGGTTTGTGGTGTGTCTGTCAACCGAAATCCATGTTGCTTTGTGTATATCCTTGTGCTTGTACACGCTGGATCCAGTCACCAGACCATTGAAATTGCAGAAGTTTGAGAATAGTTCTCCGTTCTCATTCATTTCTCCGAGAGCCTCTCGACCCATGATGAGTTCTCTTCTTGTATTATCTGCCCCCAGTTTGACTGACATTTATATTGCCCATAAGGATTTTGACGGCACCATTTGGGATGTTGCCCATTACTGTATGTAGTTGTCTGTAAAAATCTTCCTTCTTGTCTCGCTCCAGGTTGTTTGTGTAGCATCGGATTATTGTGTCCCTTCTTCCTATTGAGTTGAATATTGCTGTCATGATCCTGGACGATATTGGTTCCCAATGCATCAGAGCTTTGGCTGCCGCTGGAAACATCATTATAGCCACTCCCTCAGAATGTTCGTGGTTGTCGTCCGGGTGGCCGGAATAGATTACTGACTCTTCAGTTGATAATTTGGATAATCCACATCCGGTCCATCTGCTTTCGCAGATACCCAGCACTTCTATGCCGTATTTTCGCATTTCGTTGGCTACCTGGGCAGCCTTCACAGACAGCCTCGTACATCGTACGGACATTCCACGTCCCCATTCTTATGCCTGCTTTCATTGAGAGAAGACACTTCGTCTGTGTGGCTTCCCGAAGGCTTTCATCAGCCCGCGTCATCTCGCCTCTTCGATTCGAGCGAAGAATAAGATGTCTTTAAATTTTTTGTATTTTAAATATATTTTTGTGTGTTGAAGTTTCTCTAGCAGTTTGATAGGTTTAGTGATTTAGGGTAGCTAAGCATACGCCCAACCCTCCCTCTATAACCGGGCTTGGGACCGGCTAGAAAACTAGTAAACTAGATGTTAGCGTAGGGTAATTTAGGGCTTAAAAGTTTTCGGCGTTGACCTATTATATTCCGTTCCCCATAGTTGGGATTATTTGTTTTCATCGAGGGAATCCACACAGGATTCTAAGATAAAGTAATGTATTACTACGATTAGCAGTTCTTATATGAGAAAGCTTGATTTCACGCGCGAAAAACAGCCGTGTATCTATTTGTAAGAGCATTAAAAAGGCAGTTACACTAAATAACTCAACTAAAACATTTCGACGGTGACTGAGACATTTGTATGCATTCAGTATACTAGAGATATGTAGACAGTAAATTGTTTGCAGTTAACACCTTGAAAAATTCATTGAATCGGCAAAATATATTCACTATTGTAGACCAGTCTTATCGCTCCCAGGTATTCATATCGGAAATACATAGAACAAATAACAGAACAAAAACAATTGCTTCCAAACTGCGCATCTAACCACCTGATTTTAACATGTACTATACATGAATATAAAGTAATAATCAAAGTAACATGTTAACTCATACATTTCAGAATTCCATTCTACGTTTTGTGAATGGTGAAAACTGTGAAATATAAGTAAACAACGAAGGACAAGACTGGATACCTATCGAATTCCTACGAAAATTCTTTTCAGGTGATGCTATTTTAGATCTTAAGTTGTAGATCGATCGAAGTTTGCAGGAATTCCTGTCCACCCTATGTAATAATTACGTGGACGTTTACAGAAAAATAGCAGGAGATGCTACATCAACACATCGGCACAAGCCTTTTAGTTATTTAGGCATTATAAGTGTAAACTTTGGAAAATAAAAAGCTGAAACAGGAACTGTAACGTACTTGCCAGTCGACAAAAGAATCCCCAGGCTTTGTCGGTGCTTTCCATCTCATTACAGCCAACTCCATGTGTTTGGCACCTGATTGAACTACTTCCATAAGGGCTTTGACTGCAAGCTTCACAGTTCCATATTCATCTGATACAGCCTCTTCAGTGTAATTCTTTTCCAAGAATTCACGCGCTACTTTCGCATTTTTACCGATGGCGTTGGCCTACAAGTTACTTGAAATAACTAGGACTTACCAACCACTCGAAATGAGTCCCAGAAGGGTCGGTCTGGTACAAATGTGGTGTGCCATCTTGGTTGAATCCACATATTAAAGTCGATACGCCAAAAGGACGACGACCATTACTCTGAGTGTATTTTTGCTTTAATTGGGCCATGTATCTGGAAATATATTCCAAAGAGACGGGATCCTCAACGGTCAATTTGTAACTTTTGCACTCCACTCTAATTCTACTTATCAAAATCCGAGCGTCAGCAGTGAGTCCTACAAAATCAGAAGGGAGAACACATTACCTGCAAAGGCCACTGCGACGTGATCATCCACAAGAGCTATTTTTCTAACGGTTCTGTCATTCTGTAGCCTAGTTGTTGCCTTCTTTTCGACACACAACACAACACAGTTTTTTCCTCTGACACCAATCTACGACGAAAAGTTTGCGATTCAAGAGGTTTACTTACTGCAGTTGAACCTTTCTTAACTGCCTCTTGAGCGTATTCTACTTGGAAAAGATGACCATCAGGAGAAAATATTGTAATTGCTCTGTCATACTTCGTTGTCATGACGCAGAAAAACGGTGACCACACTAATCAAAGTAACGCAAAATTATATTTGGCGGCATGTGTCCTATTCATTTCGAATTCAATCGACTTTCAATCTTCAATTCTGTTAGCATTAAATAGCAAAATTCATGTCGCTTTATCTTTATTCTCAAATAATTTGATTTAACCGTTTGACTTCTAGAGCTGACAAAAGAATTTCTGTAACCTATTCAGGGGAATGAATGGTTTTTAGGTACTTGTAAGGTTTCCACGGTAATTACAGCTATTACTTTCGATCATGTATAAGCGTTTGACTGAAAGAAGAACTAGGCAGAGCTCCTCAAGAAAAACAGAAGTTAATAAATGTACTTAGAAGAAATATATCAGAATAATGTACTACTAAACTATTACTTGAAAGGGTATTAATAACAGTCTGTGATGGCTTTAATTAGCTCTTCTGTCTGCGCAAATTTGCAGGAGATAATCAGTTCACTGATCCACAGTGTGTCTTACTAAGCGCAAGCATGCTTGTGTTATTTTATACTTCGTCCTTTGCAAAAGCCCATAATACGTCTGGTGATAGTATGTATTTTAAAAACTTGTGGCGGTAAATAGTTCCCTGGAACTATTAGTCTGCAGTATTCTTCTTCTTCAACATTAGTCTTCACTTTGTTTAGATCGACTTGCTAAGCTGAAAGTAATCGATTTAATTCGCTGTTACGTTGCGTTCGGTAGTATAGCTAGAATCACCCCTCTAAAATGCTGATCCCGTAACATATCTCGTAATCTGGAGGATCAACTTGTTTGAATTTTCTTTTAGCCTCAGTAAAACAAGTACTTTGAGAGTAACGGAATAAATACATTTTCACAGAGCATATTTTACGTAACCATCGACATCCATCTCCTGAAAACTGTTGGGGAGTTTCGAAATTAAATCATCAACCTGACGTGTATGATGTTCATAAATGTATGTGCAAGTTGCTTTACGCAGATAAGTGGGACGTTTCGTAAAGTTATCTTCAGACAACTGGTTTGGAAATATAATACTCAAAATTTGTTCTATACAAAGTAAATCAGTTCGGGTGACAAGCAGTCTGTCAAAATCATACTTAAATGTCACCATTCGATACTATGTTTGTTGTCCTCATTTTCTGAACTGACAGTTTCAATACTCTAACAAATTCTCTGCGAATTCTCTCGGTTACGTAGGGGATCAAAGAAGTTCGTCAAGTCAGTTGAATCAAGGTGACTTAGCTGTCAACAAAAAATGGGTTTATCCATGGTGAATGAAACATATGGTGGTCAACGTAGCTTGGCGACTGCATTGTTGTGTGATTGTGCATTTCTATAATCCACTCCTATTATCCCTAATAAATACACTTTTGAGCAGCCGTGGAAGCAATATTCTCCCTTCGCCAGTTGCAACGCTGTTAAGAGCAAACTAACCACCAAGTTAGGTGGAGCAGGCTGAAGAGTCAGTGGGTAGTGTTGCTAAAGATCGTGTCTTGCAAAAATAGATGACTGCACAACAATCATGGTCGTTATTTCTGATCGCAACCAACTGGAAGTGCCCTCGCAGTCGTTCGAGCAGCGTAAGTAACACGTTTCCTAGAGATGCACTGCTTACTTAGACTAACATATTAGTCATAGGTACTCGTTTGTGGTTGGACTCGTAATAGTCTCGTAATGTTGATTCCCCCACTATTGTTTCCTTAGATAATCGTAAAGCCTTCAGCAGATTCAGCAAGAAATATTTGGTCTACAGGAATGATGTTCACTGGTGCCTACAGTGGTTCATTTCCAGTGCCTCTGAAAAATTCGCATTAGTCCTTCATCTTACGATTCAACAACACGCGCCAGTACAGAAGAAACTTGATAGGCTGCAATGCCACATGAAGGTAATGGGTAGGCAATCAGTGGAGAAGTGAGTAATTAAGCATGGATCACTCTCTTATTTCTTGCACCAGTTGTTGACCTTTATTTGGCGATGGATAGTCTTCCCGTGTAAGCACCTGGTGTCTAAACTTCACCATAAATGTGCCTTTAAATGAATGCTCAGTGACTGATGAGATTTCTGAATCTACTTACTCGGACGACCTCTTCACTGACACTGTTGATTGTTGTTCTGTTGTTCCAACTGGCGATGCACTAATCTAAAATCCTCACGAATTAAATTGACATGAAAGTCTTCGAAAGCCGCGTTAAGGAAAGAGAATATTTTGCCTTCAGCTACACCTGTTACTTTTACCTCCAGTAGCACCCACGTTGGAGGTGCAAGAAGAGTCACTGATAAAATAATCTCAGAGCCCAACTACACTGTGCCGAATTTGTGTATTTATATACTCTCAGTACTCCATTACCTTAATACATCCTACGAAAGACGCAAAAATTACATCCATTCATGGTGTGTTTTATGGTGTCAGCAGGGAATATATTATCAAGAGCCAAGTAAATAAGTTAGGGTAGTCATACAACATTTGCCAAAACATGGCAATAACGGTACCAGAAAGTTTTGTGATAGCTATAAGATAACTCTCTGGAACTCGGAATACTATTTTATATATATAATGAACCACTCCATTTAAATGTATACGGTATTAAAAAACAAACGGTAGTTTTGAAGACCTACTGATCCACCAAAAACAAACCAGTATTACGAGTTAATTCCACAGCAGTTTTACCGTGTGATTCACAGCTGGTTGCTATTAATACGCTAATGAAGTCTACAAATAACGTCAGCATAGTACATAGTGATACCTCTGATTCTATTGCTTCGGTCTTCAGACAACCAGAAAACATCTAGGCCACGAACAGGATTGTGGCCTTCAACAAGCAGGAAACTGGTCAGAATTAACACATTCATTGAACTTCCCATAAATGTTCACCATCGCTAACAGCACTTTTTCCCTGTGAGACAGTGGTATACTTTCTCTCTGTTTCAGGAAAGCAGGAGTGTGGTCCGGTTTTGAGAGGAGCCTGGCAACCACCTTGGGCGAGCCAGGCTTAAGAGACAGCTCGTAGTGTGGCTAAAGCTCAGGTCTGACAAAACATATGGTTACACAGCAATTGCAGTCGTTGTTTTCAGTGGAGGTCAATCGTAAGCGAGCTCAAATTAGTTCAACCATCCTAAGTGATAGTAATAGTATTGTAGCGGTGGGTGATCCCCAGAATAATTGGCCACATCATTCATTACTGAACACTGGATGCTGACCCTCACTGTTTCAGTCGATTTGTTTAGCCGAAAGCTTCCGGTCAAGCACCCACGCCATTTGGCACGCCGTCGTGTTACGCTTGTTCGTGCACGATCCCCGCACTCCGACTTGGTCCCGAAATATATAACTCGTAGTTTGGCCGATCAATTCCAGTGTTTTGCTTCGCCTTTAATCCACGCGAAACAAATGCCATAGACGTTGTGGGTATAAGATCTTGCGTTAGTATACTTCGTATCACCCGTGAGCGTCAACACCCTTAGCCTATAGACTGGTGGTGAACTTCATCTCTGGTAGATACATAGACAAATCCGGTTAGTTCATTCCATTTCGTACTTGTTCTTCTTCTACTTTCAAATTATATATATTTCACTATGAATAACCATACCCCTAAGGTCATCTACTATCAAAACTATGTAGCTCGTGCCATCTCGGCCGGATAATGTGAAATTATGGTTTCAAATAACTGACTCATTTCAGTCAGCATGGGATCACCGACCAACGTTCACGGTTTCTTGCAGTTTTCCACGCTCTACTGCGCAACTTTGCACATATCAAGCGCAGAGGTAAGTAACCCGTATGAGGTGCTCAAAGTAGCCCTCCTAACGAGAAAATTCCTTACGGGCTGGCAGCGTCTTGACGAACTATTTTGCAACGTGGAGTTAGGTAATCAGTCGGCTGTGAGCATGCTAACGGGAATGTGTGAAGTTATCCGCAAACGATAGTTTGATGAAGGACTCTTCACAGAGCTGTTCGTACCCAAATTACCACAGTCAGTACAGGCTGTGCTTTTGACACTTCAAGGCGTTATTATAGACAGCTTAGCTACTTCTGCCGATAAAATTCTATAAACAACACAAAGCCCAGTCACAGAAATGTGCTCAAGTGTTAAGCAGACTTCGAGTAGTGACACTGTAGGGATAGAGTTATGCAACCCTTTTCAGCAACTACTTAGGTCAAGCAGTCTCCGTATTTCCTCCTACCGTCGATCGTATTCTCCTCAATGACGAAACACATGTGGTCGGTAAAAATTCAAACCGCGTTGACTTACGGACACTGGCCGTTGTTGGTATCAAGGCACCTTTGGAAAGGGAGCGAAGTGCTGCTGAAAAACTCTTGCAATTTCGGCAATGACTCAAAATCTACGTGGAACTATTCCGCCGGCATGCGTTAGCGGCAGCCTTTGCCGGCGGCACTAGTCGCCTACTTTACACTCGTGATGAATTCAACCAGACCCGGCACTTAGTCGACACACGCGCCGAAGTCAATTCGCTTCCTGTTACAGCAGCAGATTGATAGAAGGGATCTACCTTCAACTTACAGGCTGCGAATATACAATACATTGCAAACGTTGGTAGGAAATGCGTCTATCTGAAAGTAGGCTTACGCAAACCTATCCTACTCGCTGATGTCACAGTGCCCATCATTGGTAAAGACCTACTTAACCATCATGATTTACTCGGAGACGTCTGCCAAAAACGACTGATAGACGGTACTATTGACTGTCTATT
The DNA here is from genome assembly GCA_944472155.2 of Trichobilharzia szidati. Classification (NCBI taxonomy): domain Eukaryota; kingdom Metazoa; phylum Platyhelminthes; class Trematoda; order Strigeidida; family Schistosomatidae; genus Trichobilharzia; species Trichobilharzia szidati. Next base: position 86,792,328 of record OX235279.1, on the reverse strand, counting down.
AAAGGCATCACCTGGGTAGGCCATAGCTTGTCACTCGTTAAGAAACAGGCAATCTTTGATCCAACTTTCTAGCCGATTGTTGATAAGTACCCGGAACTTAATTGACCGTCTAATGATCTACCGTGCATAACCAGCAATGTTAGGTATCACATCACAACCTCAGGACAATCCGTGGCATCCAAAGCGCGACGACTTGTTCTGACATACTAGGACTCGCTAGAAATGAGTTCGTCTATATGCTTACCCTTGGCGTCATTCGGCCATCGAATAGCCCATGATCATCCCCACTGCATATGGTGCCGAAACAGGATGGTTTGACCCGTTGATTATTACCGGCGAGTAAACTCCAAAACAACCCCTGATTGCTATCCATTGCCTTACATAGACGACTTGACGACAACATTATCATGTGCAACTATTGTCTCGAAAATAGACTTGATTAAAGCATATGACCAACTCCCAATGGCATTACAAGTTATTCAGAAAAAGGCTGTCACTGAACCTTTCGGACATTTTAAATTTCTACGTGTGCCATTAGGCCTCAGAAATGCAGCACAAACATTCCAACGCTTCAATGATGAAGTATTTCGCAGTCTCGAATTTGTGTACACATACATAGATGGCTAATTCATTGTCAATCTAGACAAAGAAACTCACCTAAGACAGTTTGACATAGAGTTCTAAGGGCTACGCTGACATGGTGCAACCATTATTGGTCAAAAGTATCAGATAATTGTAGAATCACTCGGCATTTTAGGCCAAACCAGTGATTGCGAGGGTCTCCACCCACGGGCTAATAAATTTTATGCGATTCTGAACTTTCAGGAGCCACTGGCGACGGACATTTTCCTCACTTCTAACCGTTTGGTAAGTTGTCAATGACGCTACATTCCTAACTTTGCTTCTCTGATTCAGCCACAAAAAGACCTTCGAGGGAATAAAAAGTGCGTCAGACTTGACGCGCCCGCTCAAAATGCTTTCACTCAGGTTAAAGAAAAGCTGCAATTCTTATGTATCATGATCCAGCGGCACCGTTAGGCGTCTCAGTTGATGCACCAGGCACTGCAATCGTGGCAGTCCCGCAATGAAAGACTGTTCTCAGTGAATCCAGTCGAGACAATGGAAAGATGCCACAGGCTCTTGGAAAATATTGAACCCGGTGATCTCTTAAGGCCTGGAGACATTTATTCTACAATGATACGTGAACTTGTTTCACAAGAAAAATATAAAGCTGTGAGTTTTTCTTCTTTCAATAAGATACAATTAATTATACGTAAATTATTATGCTTGGTTATTCGATTTTCGGACAAAAGATATTAACGCTTTATACTTTTGAGTATGTCTGAGTGCTTCAGTAGAGACTCATTACAACTATTTTCACTTTTCGATAATTTCCTCATCTAGCTATACAGTTATTTATACACAAAGGATTTAAACAATGATGGTCATCGATAATATTAATGTTTTTTGAATAATATCGAGTTGTTAAGCTCTCATCTCCTCTTTACACGACCCCTTTCACGTCACCACCCTCAGGCTCACAACTCGTCCTTTCCCATTCACAATCCACCTGAATTGACTATAATCACACGACTGATTATTTCAAATAACTTTTTATAGTACAGGTGTGCATACAAATACTTTAATAATAACACAACACTCCAGCTGACTATATTATGTAGTCTTGAAAATAATATTGGAATATGGGGATGCAACAATGTTTGTTTCAGTTACGCGGAAAGTTGTTGGTTTTCATCAACACAATCACAACTGATCAATGATTGGAGACTAAGCAATATGGCTGTAAATGGATCGTTGCATCGCAGATGCGTGCATACTTCGTCTAAATCTTATTTGCAATACTGATATTCTCTTGTGTTTTTTCTGCTATTCTACGACACACTTCAATATCTGACCTTTCTTCTTTGTTATTTGTGCTGGCGGCTTGAACCGCTATGCAGTCAAAATAGGTGCTATGCTGACAGTATTTGCCCGCGTAAATTAATCTGCTGCCACACCTGTTGCTAAGTTAACTGCAAGTATTCAACAATTAGAAAGTATTTAAAAACATAAGCAGGTCTATTACTTAAGAACAAAATTTCATAACAAAATGTAGGCAATATGCTCAGTTAATGGCTACATCACTCAACTACTGCAATGTGTGCATAATGCCAGTTATCTGAAAACTTCTAAAATCAGATAGGCAGTGGTAGTGAAAATTGTACAAGATAATGCAACCCATTATTCCTGAACAGCTTAAAGTGAAACAAACACCAGGGTTGGTGTGTTTTCAGCTCACTTGCATATTTCATTTCGGCAAAATTACGTTGTGTACACATCGTAAGCATCTCATCGTGATGAAGCCCATAGTGTAGATGAGACTACAGAGAATTTGTTGCAAACAAGAGTTCCTTATTGGTCACGGTGATGTCATTTTAACACATAGCTAACTAAATCACGCGAACATCTAAATTTTCTCAAATTAGTTCCTTAGTACTCTTTTATTTCAGCAGGTGTTTACTGCAGATTTGAACCGAAATAATGAAACTAACAGGATCATTTTTGCAGTGAAAGCAGGTTGACTAGCTTTTTAGCTTCGTAAATTGTTAATTACCCCTAAGGGGTACTCTGTGTCCTGTTAAGTCAACGGATATGTTTACAGAAAGACACGTAGATTTCCTTGGGTTATTTATCTAATACATTTCCACGTAGCTACAAACCATCATAAATACAAACTAGTGTGAAAATAAGTCAAAGACAGTTAAGAGGCCGAAAAAGAACTCAGAGAATGAGGGTTATAGATTATTGATATGTTCCAAACTAGAAGATAACGATCTTAAGTTTATTACACTTTAGTCAAATCAGACTACGGATTTAAAAGCTTGACAGAAGCTTACAGAATAAAATAGGATAAGACGCACTACTAATTGATGTGAATGGCATGCAACTACTCGTCTTAATCAGTCAGTAGTATATGCAAGCAACTTTTTCTAACTAACAAGGCTATATTGCAGTCACTAATTACAATACGCCGTAGAATGTCGTTATACTTTCCGATGGATGTTTTGTGCTGAGGCATAACTTGTCTTAACAGAACACCTAAATTATAAAAACAGCTTCAACTCAGTGGTAATTAATACATAGCAAGGAGTCGTGGTGCGGATTTACGGTGCTTAATTCATTTCGAGGTAAGAACAATGAAAACAGTATGATTTTTAGTCAGAACTGTATTTTTACAAAATAAATGTCTGGTATGACTGGTTAACCAACACAACAATAAGCTGTATACACTGAAGGACGAAAATTCCTTGCACATATATGCCTACTTCGAATTGTCAAGTCACGTGAATTAACATTACCATAGGAATAGTCATTCAAAACGGGGAATCATCCAGTGCTGCTCTGAGTGACGTACAAGCATTCACTTTACCGAGTTTACACTACAAGTGACCCGGCAAAGTTAAACTATAGCGATCCATGGAACACGGACTCACGACTGACCTGGAGACGCCCAATCAGGTTTCTACATAAACAGGACGCTTATTTGCAAAAGAAGTACTAAGAATGACAATAAAATACATTCAACAGGATAATTTCCCTGACGTGGATTAAAAATATCACCTTCAGTTATTAAGTTAAACCAGGTTCAGTGCATATATTCGCCGAGGTGACTTGAGGACGAGTCCTTTTTGTGACCCATTTTATCGCTCTCATCCTGTTTTCCAGCCTTCGTCGAAAGCTCTCGATTGAATTAGTATAGATTCCAGTAACAGGATCGACAAAATCATCTACATAACTGACTTGATGATGGATGAAACCCAAATCTGATAGCCGACTACATCCGGCCCATTCGCCTGTATGAATAGTACTGCCAGGAACGACCCACCTTTGTATAATAGGTAGAAAAGTATGGGCACTACGATTGGGAATTACTTCCATAATTCCTCTCACATAATGCATGACATTATAAACAAATATTATTCTATGTTACCTACGCACTGTTTCAAGATTTAGACGGAATTTATCAGTACACATGCTTGTTCATCTCCTTAGTGGTTTAGATTGGATATTTCGTTTTTCAAATTCATATTTACACATAATTCGGAATTTTAATGTTTTTTAGGCGTTGACCTGTTTAGATGAAATGAGAGAGCGAATTGGAAATAATCATACCATAGCTCGTTATTTAGACCGCGGAATTTTGGGGAAAATTTACAAGGCACTGAACCTACCATCAACCGAAAACGATGATGAACAAATTCTTAAGAACGAACAAGAATCCTCAGACTCACCAATATTTGAAGACAACGTCGTCGATGCAAGTATCAGTGATGAAAATGATGATTACTGAATACGCTCGTACCCTGCCTAGCCAAACAACTATTCAACAAACTATAGTAAAATCAAACATATTTTCTCTATGTGTGCATAAAACATGAAAATTACAATTGTACACCTTTTTTTCTTAATAACCGGTTATAAGTTACAATGCTGCGGCTGCTTCTTTTTTCTGACGTTTTCTCTCTGCCTCTTCTTCTCGCTCTTTTTCGATGGCTTGAACATACTTTTGGATATCAGCATACTCCAGCATCTACAAAAAAATATATAATTTGCATAAGTGTTCAGAACAGATGGCAAGTCTCACTCTTTCAATTACAGTAGACAATGAATTTACAGTGTTGATTTAACCTGGACTGTTACCGAAGTCTATCTGATCCTATTAGATAATCTTTCGTACCGATAAAAAGTGAATAATTCCCAGTCCAAAAGTTTAGAAACTGTTCGGCTGATTTCTGTAATAAAGACAATAACTTTAGCCTTACATAAGCCGTAGCGACTAGTAACCAACGTTAGCGAAAGAAAAATGACCTCATAACTACTATATAAATCAGATCAAGAATCTTAGCTTATCATCCCAAGCTTAGTGTCTTATTCCGCTTCAGGTATCGAGCACTCAATTTAAAGAAGAGTACCAGTATCCTATCAGAAATAGTTGTCACTGAGTCATAGAATTAACAGATTGTTAACCATCTAAATAATGGCATTCCGAGTAAAGCTAAAAGGTAAATTGCGAGGATAACTCCGCGTCTAAATCGAAGTACGTGGACGGTTGATGCGTCCAAACTCCCATACCGTAGATAATTCCTTCTTGCTTTGCGTGACCGCGAAGCCTATGGAACAAATGCCTGACGAAAGTCAAACACCACTTTTGAAGTTGGAGTTTCGTCCTTACGCAAGAACATATCCCGATCTACCTTCCGCCGTAGGGTAATATTTACTTTTATTTATTTATTATTCCCTTGCGTTCCCAGTGGAACATAAGGCTTCAAAAACACATCTCCACTTTGTCCTATGTTCTGCCATCCCCTCCAACTGGGTCCACGATTTCCCATAATCTTTCATCTCCTCCTCACACGATCTCCTCCATGTCACCCTAGAATGACTCACTCGTCGCTCCCCACTTGGATTCCTGCATTGCACGCGATGTCATTCGACGGTCTCCTTAATTTATGCCCGATCCATCTCCATTTTCTCCTACATATTTGTTGAACGATCGGCTCTTGGTTTATGCCCACAGTTTCGTGTTACCTATTCTTTCTGACCATTTGATCTTAAGTATGCTGCCAGCGAAGGTAGCTGTTGATGAAAGTCTGCATCTTTTGGAATCGTTTTTCATGACACGCTGGCCAAGTTTTTTACCCGTATAGAAGAACTGACTAACTTAACATTTATGTTGAAAATCCAAATTTTATTGTTTATGCTATGGAGTGAAGAAGATTTCCAAACTGGTTACAGGTTGATGGCGTATCTTGCCTTTCCGATTCTGACTTCGAAATCTTCATCCCTACTGTGTGCTTCCTAGAAAAATGAAGGAAGTAAAATCTGTTAAATCTATCCCATTGATGGTGATTGTTGCTGGTCGTTGTTGATGATGATGATGATGATGGTAGTCTGTTATCTTCATCACCTCCGTCTTCTCTATGTTCACTTGTAGTCCTGTCCTTTCTGCTTCTTCAGCAAGTTTCTTACTTTTCGCCTGTAAGTCTTCGACTTTGTGTGACATTAGACACATGTCATCTGAGGAATCCAGATCTCCTAGAGTCTTCTTATCAGTCGTCCAGCGTATTCCTGACTCCTCGTCCCAACAGTCTGACGCATAATCCAGTCCGCCACAATTAAGAATATCATCGGTGATAATAGGCAGGCCATCATGTTTTACTTACTTCTGTTTCCATTTCGAATGTGTTGCTTATTTTCCGTTGTGGATCACCTGATATGTGGCGTCATCATCACATAGTTGTTGAATGAGTTCGATGAAGATTTTGTGCACTGCACGCCATAGTGTTGAAGTAGTTTCCAAATTACTTCTCGATCAATGCTGTCTGTTGAAGGCCTTTTCGAAGTCAATGAAGTTGAGGTAGAGGTTTGACTGCCATTCAATGCTTTGTTCGATAACGATGCGTAGAGTTGTTATTTGATCAGCACATCATTTGCCTCTCCTTAATGCAGCTTGTTCCGAGCTAGCGGAGTCCTGTATTTGGTACATCCCTTATTTTCTACAGGATGATGCGACTTAGTATTTAACTTGGCGTGGACAAGAGCCTGATTCCACACCAGTTCTTGCACAGGCTTAGGTCGCCTTTCTTTGGCAGCTTGATGTGGTAGCTTATTTTCAATCGATAGGCACCTTTCTTTCCTTCCAAACCTTGTGTAATAATGATTCGAGCACATCTGCCGCTGTCTTCGGGTCAGCTTCCACTGCTTCGGGGCGGGGGAATCCCATCTAGCCCCACTGCTCTCCCGACCGGTATTCATCAGCTTGGTCGCATTTAGGATTTTTTCTTCCGTTGGAGGATTGGTGTCCACTAGCAGTTCTGTGCGTGCTGTTGGTGGTATTTCTTGTCGAGTTGCAGGTGATGGTCGATTTAAGAGTCCTTTAAAGTTTTCAGCCGAATGTCTGATTTGTTTCTTCTTCTTCATAATCCTGTTTCCTTGAGCATCCTTTAATGATTGGTGTCTTTACGGATAGAGATCTGGTTATATATAATGTCCTGAGATTTCTTTCGTCTGCGGCTTGTTCTGCTTCAGTTGCCAATATGTCTTATTGTCTTTTGTCTTTCCTAGCACTCTTCGTCACGTATTTCTTTATTCAATGCAGTGTACACTGAACTCAGCTTCTACTTCTGTTGTCCATTTTTGCATTGAGTCATCTCTTTCACCATCCTGCTCTCCTCACTTCTATGAGCTTCTAGGTTGGTGTCCGTTTACAGCCATTTCTTGTCGTGTCTCTTCTTTCTTCCTAGAATATTTGTACACGTTTCCTTGAATATTGCCTTCAGAGAGTCCCAATGTTATTCCACGCAGGTTTCCTCAGTGATACCACGTAGTGTGTCGGTATTGAAAGCATCCCTATTAGTTTTGTCCTTCAGTTATTGAATGTTGAACTTGAATTGTGGTCTGTCTCCAGTTGTTCTGAAGGATTTCAGCTTCACCTTGAAGGTTCCTTGAACAAGATGATGGTCTGGGCCCATATCCGCTCCCATTCTCGACAACTAAATATTGATAATAAGGTTTATGCAGGTGATAAGAATAACAAAGATAGTATATGTATATAAGTGTATAAATAAATTGGGTCAAATCTTCAAAGGTGAAGTGGAACGATAATCAGAGTTTAAATAAATATTATAAAAGTACAAAGGAGGTGGAAAATAAGAAAGGGTGGGAGGGTTTTGAATACAGTTCACCTAGGCCAAGGGAGAGACAAAGGTAGAACAAACTTCTTTTGTATGCAAAGACTAGGATTGTTCTCTCGAATTCCCATAGCTTCGGCTAGGTGTAAAAGACGGTTTCTGATTCCATTCGAAAGACTCGATGGAATACGATAGATAACTTTGAAAGCACTATTTTTGTCCACTTGGTGACCGCTATCAATCAAATGAGCCAAAATAGAACTTTGTATGGATTTTATTTGACCTTTTCCGAACCATGAAGGAAGATGCTCATTAATGCGTTTGTTGAGCTGTCTAGTTGTCCAACAGGCTGCGTATCCACTTTCTTCAGCAACATTGAAATGAAGACCATCTGGTTTGTGGTGTGTCTGTCAGCCGAAATCCATGTTGCTTTGTGTATATCCTTGTGCTTGTACACGCTGGATCCAGTCACCAGACCATTGAAATTGCAGAAGTTTGAGAATAGTTCTCCGTTCTCATTCATTTCTCCGAGAGCCTCTCGACCCATGATGAGTTCTCTTCTTGTATTATCTGCCCCCAGTTTGACTGACATTTATATTGCCCATAAGGATTTTGACGGCACCATTTGGGATGTTGCCCATTACTGTATGTAGTTGTCTGTAAAAATCTTCCTTCTTGTCTCGCTCCAGGTTGTTTGTGTAGCATCGGATTATTGTGTCCCTTCTTCCTATTGAGTTGAATATTGCTGTCATGATCCTGGACGATATTGGTTCCCAATGCATCAGAGCTTTGGCTGCCGCTGGAAACATCATTATAGCCACTCCCTCAGAATGTTCGTGGTTGTCGTCCGGGTGGCCGGAATAGATTACTGACTCTTCAGTTGATAATTTGGATAATCCACATCCGGTCCATCTGCTTTCGCAGATACCCAGCACTTCTATGCCGTATTTTCGCATTTCGTTGGCTACCTGGGCAGCCTTCACAGACAGCTTCGTACATCGTACGGACATTCCACGTCCCCATTCTTATGCCTGCTTTCATTGAGAGAAGACACTTCGTCTGTGTGGCTTCCCGAAGGCTTTCATCAGCCCGCGTCATCTCGCCTCTTCGATTCGAGCGAAGAATAAGATGTCTTTAAATTTTTTGTATTTTAAATATATTTTTGTGTGTTGAAGTTTCTCTAGCAGTTTGATAGGTTTAGTGATTTAGGGTAGCTAAGCATACGCCCAACCCTCCCTCTATAACCGGGCTTGGGACCGGCTAGAAAACTAGTAAACTAGATGTTAGCGTAGGGTAATTTAGGGCTTAAAAGTTTTCGGCGTTGACCTATTATATTCCGTTCCCCATAGTTGGGATTATTTGTTTTCATCGAGGGAATCCACACAGGATTCTAAGATAAAGTAATGTATTACTACGATTAGCAGTTCTTATATGAGAAAGCTTGATTTCACGCGCGAAAAACAGCCGTGTATCTATTTGTAAGAGCATTAAAAAGGCAGTTACACTAAATAACTCAACTAAAACATTTCGACGGTGACTGAGACATTAGTATGCATTCAGTATACTAGAGATATGTAGACAGTAAATTGTTTGCAGTTAACACCTTGAAAAATTCATTGAATCGGCAAAATATATTCACTATTGTAGACCAGTCTTATCGCTCCCAGGTATTCATATCGGAAATACATAGAACAAATAACAGAACAAAAACAATTGCTTCCAAACTGCGCATCTAACCACCTGATTTTAACATGTACTATACATGAATATCAAGTAATAATCAAAGTAACATGTTAACTCATACATTTCAGAATTCCATTCTACGTTTTGTGAATGGTGAAAACTGTGAAATATAAGTAAACAACGAATGACAAGACTAGATACTTATCGAATTCCTACGAAAATTCTTTTCAGGTGATGCTATTTTAGATCTACTTTCATCTTAAGTTGTAGATCGATCGAAGTTTGCAGGAATTCCTGTCCACCCTATGTAATAATTACGTGGACGTTTACAGAAAAATAGCAGGAGATGCTACATCAACACATCGGCACAAGCCTTTTAGTTATTTAGGCATTATAAGTGTAAACTTTGGAAAATAAAAAGCTGAAACAGGAACTGTAACGTACTTGCCAGTCGACAAAAGAATCCCCAGGCTTTGTCGGTGCTTTCCATCTCATTACAGCCAACTCCATGTGTTTGGCACCTGATTGAACTACTTCCATAAGGGCTTTGACTGCAAGCTTCACAGTTCCATATTCATCTGATACAGCCTCTTCAGTGTAATTCTTTTCCAAGAATTCACGCGCTACTTTCGCATTTTTACCGATGGCGTTGGCCTACAAGTTACTTGAAATAACTAGGACTTACCAACCACTCGAAATGAGTCCCAGAAGGGTCGGTCTGGTACAAATGTGGTGTGCCATCTTGGTTGAATCCACATATTAAAGTCGATACGCCAAAAGGACGACGACCATTACTCTGAGTGTATTTTTGCTTTAATTGGGCCATGTATCTGGAAATATATTCCAAAGAGACGGGATCCTCAACGGTCAATTTGTAACTTTTGCACTCCACTCTAATTCTACTTATCAAAATCCGAGCGTCAGCAGTGAGTCCTACAAAATCAGAAGGGAGAACACATTACCTGCAAAGGCCACTGCAACGTGATCATCCACAAGAGCTATTTTTCTAACGGTTCTGTCATTCTGTAGCCTAGTTGTTGCCTTCTTTTCGACACACAACACAACACAGTTTTTTCCTCTGACACCAATCTACGACGAAAAGTTTGCGATTCAAGAGGTTTACTTACTGCAGTTGAACCTTTCTTAACTGCCTCTTGAGCGTATTCTACTTGGAAAAGATGACCATCAGGAGAAAATATTGTAATTGCTCTGTCATACTTCGTTGTCATGACGCAGAAAAACGGTGACCACACTAATCAAAGTAGCGCAAAATTATATTTGGCGGCATGTGTCCTATTCATTTCGAATTCAATCGACTTTCAATCTTCAATTCTGTTAGCATTAAATAGCAAAATTCATGTCGCTTTACCTTTATTCTCAAAAAATTTGATTTAACCGTTTGACTTCTAGAGCTGACAAAAGAATTTCTGTAACCTATTCAGGGGAATGAGTGGTTTTTAGGTACTTGTAAGGTTTCCACGGTAATTACAGCTATTACTTTCGCTCATGTATATGCGTTTGACTGAAAGAAGAACTAGGCAGAGCTCCTCAAGAAAAACAGAAGTTAATAAATGTACTTAGAAGAAATATATCAGAATAATGTACTACTAAACTATTACTTGAAAGGGTATTAATAACAGTCTGTGATGGCTTTAATTAGCTCTTCTGTCTGCGCAAATTTGCAGGAGATAATCAGTTCACTGATCCACAGTGTGTCTTACTAAGCGCAAGCATGCTTGTGTTATTTTATACTTCGTCCTTTGCAAAAGCCCATAATACGTCTGGTGATAGTATGTATTTTAAAAACTTGTGGCGGTAAATAGTTCCCTGGAACTATTAGTCTGCAGTATTCTTCTTCTTCAACATTAGTCTTCACTTTGTTTAGATCGACTTGCTAAGCTGAAAGTAATCGATTTAATTCGCTGTTACGTTGCGTTCGGTAGTATAGCTAGAATCACCCCTCTAAAATGCTGATCCCGTAACATATCTCGTAATCTGGAGGATCAACTTGTTTGAATTTTCTTTTAGCCTCAGTAAAACAAGTACTTTGAGAGTAACGGAATAAATACATTTTCACAGAGCATATTTTACGTAACCATCGACATCCATCTCCTGAAAACTGTTGGGGAGTTTCGAAATTAAATCATCAACCTGACGTGTATGATGTTCATAAATGTATGTGCAAGTTGCTTTACGCAGATAAGTGGGACGTTTCGTAAAGTTATCTTCAGACAACTGGTTTGGAAATATAATACTCAAAATTTGTTCTATACAAAGTAAATCAGTTCGGGTGACAAGCAGTCTGTCAAAATCATACTTAAATGTCACCATTCGATACTATGTTTGTTGTCCTCATTTTCTGAACTGACAGTTTCAATACTCTAACAAATTCTCTGCGAATTCTCTCGGTTACGTAGGGGATCAAAGAAGTTCGTCAAGTCAGTTGAATCAAGGTGACTTAGCTGTCAACGAAAAATCGGTTTATCCATGGTGAATGAAACATATGGTGGTCAACGTAGCTTGGCGACTGCATTGTTGTGTGATTGTGCATTTCTATAATCCACTCCTATTATCCCTAATAAATACACTTTTGAGCAGCCGTGGAAGCAATATTCTCCCTTCGCCAGTTGGAACGCTGTTAAGAGCAAACTAACCACCAAGTTAGGTGAACCAGGCTGAAGAGTCAGTGGGTAGTGTTGCTAAAGATCGTGTCTTGCAAAAATAGATGACTGCACAACAATCATGGTCGTTATTTCTGATCGCAACCAACTGGAAGTGCCCTCGCAGTCGTTCGAGCAGCGTAAGTAACACGTTTCCTAGAGATGCACTGCTTACTTAGACTAACATATTAGTCATAGGTACTCGTTTGTGGTTGGACTCGTAATAGTCTCGTAATGTTGATTCCCCCACTACTGTTTCCTTAGATAATCGTAAAGCCTTCAGCAGATTCAGCAAGAAATATTTGGTCTACAGGAATGATGTTCACTGGTGCCTACAGTGGTTCATTTCCAGTGCCTCTGAAAAATTCGCATTAGTCCTTCATCTTACGATTCAACAACACGCGCCAGTACAGAAGAAACTTGATAGGCTGCAATGCCACATGAAGGTAATGGGTAGGTAATCAGTGGAGAAGTGAGTAATTAAGCATGGATCACTCTCTTATTTCTTGCACCAGTTGTTGACCTTTATTTGGCGATGGATAGTCTTCCCGTGTAAGCACTTGGTGTCTAAACTTCACCATAAATGTGCCTTTAAATGAATGCTCAGTGACTGATGAGATTTCTGAATCTACTTACTCGGACGACCTCTTCACTGACACTGTTGATTGTTGTTCTGTTGTTCCAACTGGCGATGCACTAATCTAAAATCCTCACGAATTAAATTGACATGAAAGTCTTCGAAAGCCGCGTTAAGGAAAGAGAATATTTTGCCTTCAGCTACACCTGTTACTTTTACCTCCAGTAGCACCCACGTTGGAGGTGCAAGAAGAGTCACTGATAAAATAATCTCAGAGCCCAACTACACTGTGCCGAATTTGTGTATTTATATACTCTCAGTACTCCATTACCTTAATACATCCTACGAAAGACGCAAAAATTACATCCATTCATGGTGTGTTTTATGGTGTCAGCAGGGAATATATTATCAAGAGCCAAGTAAATAAGTTAGGGTAGTCATACAACATTTGCCAAAACATGGCAATAACGGTACCAGAAAGTTTTGTGATAGCTATAAGATAACTCTCTGGAACTCGGAATACTATTTTATATATATAATGAACCACTCCATTTAAATGTATACGGTATTAAAAAACAAACGGTAGTTTTGAAGACCTACTGATCCACCAAAAACAAACCAGTATTACGAGTTAATTCCACAGCAGTTTTACCGTGTGATTCACAGCTGGTTGCTATTAATACGCTAATGAAGTCTACAAATAACGTCAGCATAGTACATAGTGATACCTCTGATTCTATTGCTTCGGTCTTCAGACAACCAGAAAACATCTAGGCCACGAACAGGATTGTGGCCTTCAACAAGCAGGAAACTGGTCAGAATTAACACATTCATTGAACTTCCCATAAATGTTCACCATCGCTAACAGCACTTTTTCCCTGTGAGACAGTGGTATACTTTCTCTCTGTTTCAGGAAAGCAGGAGTGTGGTCCGGTTTTGAGAGGAGCCTGGCAACCACCTTGGGCGAGCCAGGCTTAAGAGACAGCTCGTAGTGTGGCTAAAGCTCAGGTCTGACAAAACATATGGTTACACAGCAATTGCAGTCGTTGTTTTCAGTGGAGGTCAATCGTAAGCGAGCTCGAATTAGTTCAACCATCCTAAGTGATAGTAATAGTATTGTAGCGGTGGGTGATCCCCAGAATAATTGGCCACATCATTCATTACTGAACACTGGATGCTGACCCTCACTGTTTCAGTCGATTTGTTTAGCCGAAAGCTTCCGGTCAAGCACCCACGCCATTTGGCACGCCGTCGTGTTACGCTTGTTCGTGCACGATCCCCGCACTCCGACTTGGTCCCGAAATATATAACTCGTAATTTGGCCGATCAATTCCAGTGTTTTGCTTCGCCTTTAATCCACGCGAAACAAATGCCATAGACGTTGTGGGTATAAGATCTTGCGTTAGTATACTTCGTATCACCCGTGAACGTCAACACCCTTAGCCTATAGACTGGTGGTGAACTTCATCTCTGGTAGATACATAGACAAATCCGGTGAGTTCATTCGATTTCGTACTTGTTCTTCTTCTACTTTCAAAGTATATATATTTCACTATGAATAACCATACCCCTAAGGTCATCTACTATCAAAACTATGTAGCTCGTGCCATCTCGGCCGGATAATGTGAAATTATGGTTTCAAATAACTGACTCATTTCAGTCAGCATGGGATCACCGACCAACGTTCACGGTTTCTTGCAGTTTTCCACGCTCTACTGCGCAACTTTGCACATATCAAGCGCAGAGGTAAGTAACCCGTATGAGGTGCTCAAAGTAGCCCTCCTAACGAGAAAATTCCTTACGGGCTGGCAGCGTCTTGACGAACTATTTTGCAACGTGGAGTTAGGTAATCAGTCGGCTGTGAGCATGCTAACGGGAATGTGTGAAGTTATCCGCAAACGATAGTTTGATGAAGGACTCTTCACAGAGCTGTTCGTACCCAAATTACCACAGTCAGTACAGGCTGTGCTTTTGACACTTCAAGGCGTTATTATAGACAGCTTAGCTACTTCTGCCGATAAAATTCTATAAACAACACAAAGCCCAGTCACAGAAATGTGCTCAAGTGCTAAGCAGACTTCGAGTAGTGACACTGTAGGGATAGAGTTATGCAACCCTTTTCAGCAACTACTTAGGTCAAGCAGTCTCCGTATTTCCTCCTACCGTCGATCGTATTCTCCTCAATGACGAAACACATGTGGTCGGTAAAAATTCAAACCGCGTTGACTTACGGACACTGGCCGTTGTTGGTATCAAGGCACCTTTGGAAAGGGAGCGAAGTGCTGCTGAAAAACTCTTGCAATTTCGGCAATGACTCAAAATCTACGTGGAACTATTCCGCCGGCATGCGTTAGCGGCAGCCTTTGCCGGCGGCACTAGTCGCCTACTTTACACTCGTGATGAATTCAACCAGACCCGGCACTTAGTCGACACACGCGCCGAAGTCAATTCGCTTCCTGTTACAGCAGCAGATTGATAGAAGGGACCTACCTTCAACTTACAGGCTGCGAATATAAAATACATTGCAAACGTTGGTAGGAAATGCGTCTATCTGAAAGTAGGCTTACGCAAACCTATCCTTCTCGCTGATGTCACAGTGCCCATCATTGGTAAAGACCTACTTAACCATCATGATTTACTCGGAGACGTCTGCCAAAAACGACTGATAGACGGTACTATTGACTGTCTATTAAAGGCATCACCTGGGTAGGCCATAGCTTGTCACTCGTTAAGAAGCAGGCAATCTTTGATCCAACTTTCTAGCCGATTGTTGATAAGTACCCGGAACTTAATTGACCGTCTAATGATCTACCGTGCATAACCAGCAATGTTAGGTATCACATCACAACCTCAGGACAATCCGTGGCATCCAAAGCGCGACGACTTGCTCCTGACATACTAGGACTCGCTAGAAATGAGTTCGTCTATATGCTTACCCTTGGCGTCATTCGGCCATCGAATAGCCCATGATCATCCCCACTGCATATGGTGCCGAAACAGGATGGTTTGACCCGTTGATTATTACCGGCGAGTAAACTCCAAAACAACCCCTGATTGCTATCCATTGCCTTACATAGACGACTTGACGACAACATTATCATGTGCAACTATTGTCTCGAAAATAGACTTGATTAAAGCATATGACCAACTCCCAATGGCATTACAAGTTATTCAGAAAAAGGCTGTCACTGAACCTTTCGGACATTTTAAATTTCTACGTGTGCCATTAGGCCTCAGAAATGCAGCACAAACATTCCAACGCTTCAATGATGAAGTATTTCGCAGTCTCGAATTTGTGTACACATACATAGATGGCTAATTCATTGTCAATCTAGACAAAGAAACTCACCTAAGACAGTTTGACATAGAGTTCTAAGGGCTACGCTGACATGGTGCAACCATTATTGGTCAAAAGTATCAGATAATTGTAGAATCACTCGGCATTTTAGGCCAAACCAGTGATTGCGAGGGTATCCACCCACGGGCTAATAAATTTTATGCGATTCTGAACTTTCAGGAGCCACTGGCGGCGGACATTTTCCTCACTTCTAACCGTTTGGTAAGTTGTCAATGACGCTACATTCCTAACTGTGCTTCCCTGATTCAGCCACAAAAAGACCTTCGAGGGAATAAAAAGTGCGTCAAACTTGACGCGCCCGCTCAAAATGCTTTCATTCAGGTTAAAGAAAAGCTGCAATTCTTATGTATCATGATCCAGCGGCACCGTTAGGCGTCTCAGTTGATGCACCAGGCACTGCAATCGTGGCAGTCCCGCAATAAAAGACTGTTCTCAGTGAATCCAGTCGAGACAATGGAAAGATGCCACAGACTCTTGGAAAATATTGAACCCGGTGATCTCTTAAGGCCTGGAGACATTTATTCTACAATGATACGTGAACTTGTTTCACAAGAAAAATATAAAGCTGTGAGTTTTTCTTCTTTCAATAAGATACAATTAATTATACGTAAATTATTATGCTTGGTTGGTCGATTTTCGGACAACAGATATTAACGCTTTATACTTTTGAGTATGTCTAAGTGCTTCAGTAGAGACTCATTACAACTATTTTCACTTCTCGATAATTTCCTCATCTAGCTATACAGTTATTTATACACAAAGGATTTAAACAATGATCGTTATCGTTATCTTTACACGACCCCTTTCACGTCACCACCCTCAGGCTCACAACTCGTCCTTTCCCATTCACAATCCACCTGAATTGACTATAATCACATGACTGATTATTTCAAATAACTTTTTATAGTACAGGTGTGCATACAAATACTTTAATAATAACACAACACTCCAGCTGACTATATTATGTAGTCTTGAAAATAATATTGGAATATGGGGATGCAACAATGTTTGTTTCAGTTACGCGGAAAGTTGTTGGTTTTCATCAACACAATCACAACTGATCAATGATTGGAGACTAAGCAATATGGCTGTAAATGGGTCGTTGCATCGCAGATGCGTGCATACTTCGTCTAAATCTTATTTGCAATACTGATATTCTCAGTTCTTGACAACCGAATCTCAGTAAACCAAAGGACATCACGAAGTCAGGAATTCATATTCGGTTACACTACCTATTTGATATTTATATCACGACTACTAACAAATAATGAACATTTAAAAAACGCAATATTAGAAATTTTCAAACATCACGTAATCTTGACTTCTACTTTTTTTATGATCTCCGGGGGAAAAAGTTGCTTAATTTCCTCTTTTTCATCAGAGGAAATATCATAGGCAGCCAGGTATAAAAGAGCAGTATCCTGCCAATAATTGTAATTACATGTCATCTTGATCTTCCTTTCTCTGATGATAGAAACTGTGGTAAATGCAGCCTTACTAATTTCAGAGCACTGGAGGTCAGTGTCACTGCTTGTCTGGAGAATGATAGATCCTCAAAGCATCTTACTTAAAAGTGACAGATGTTGTCTAACTGCGACTGCGCTAGGTTGTTAAGACGGGTATTATTGAGAAGCCTGCCTAGCCCAAAGGCAAGAGATCCGGAGTTCTGTGGACCGAGCGTAAGGAGACATCCCGCATATAAATCCTGCGAATTTTTCAGGTCTTTGTGAATGGTGGTAGCAATAATTTCGTTTCGGTTAGGCTTAAAAGTACACACTAAGTTTATGTGGTCTGCGGCTAGCAGCATTCTGCCGGAATCGAAACAGGTACATACATCATATATGCTCGTAACAAAGATTATTATTATAAGAGGGCGGAGAACTGATTCTTGGATTTGTATTTTTGTATTTATCAGAATGAAAATATAGAGGCTTATTTCCATAATCCGAGCGTGGCTCATTTAAAATTAAGTTGACTTGTCACCTAATGACCGACCTATTCTGGATGACATTAGTTTACAGGGGAGCGAAAGTCAATGGGTTTGGGTGAAAGTCTCGACAAAGTCAAAATAAGGAGACATCACTATTTTCCCATCATTTCAACATTATAAAAGAAATCAAAAATATCTGCAGATAATTTTATACAAAAACATTTTTGTGAGGAGCCGATAACAGTAATGTATTTTGCTAGACTCCAAGCATCATCATGTTTGTAGGATTGGCATTTCAGTTTATGTAAACACTTGCATATAAACGGCATGAAGTAAACTTTATTATTAATATGTTAAATCATAAGGCATAGCATGTGTTCATTCACGGCTATCAATGTTTTCTGAAGTTTGTAAGTTCAATAATATCAGCAAGATATGCTTCCGCTTTTTCCTTATTTCATCACTAATTAATTGAAAATACTTACTTTTATACAGTGATCCAGAAATGGTTGTTTTTCTAAATATGTGGGACTGTCTGAGTAAAAGGTTCTCCAGGTTACTGATATCGATGTCTGGAGCGTTATTAACTGCAAGTTAGTCACCAATATGCCGGTAAACACACAAAAAATATCACGCCTTCAGCAGTAATCACTTACTGGTAGTTTTCAGTTGATAAGGTGTTGCCAGTCACGGTTTGAGAACTTCTAGCCTCATGCGAAATCCTGATCCAGGTGCTTAATTACAGACGTTCCAAAATTTTATGTGCTGTAAATGTATATGTGCGATGGAGTTTTGTCTAATAAATTTTCCTTTTGGGTCAGGTCTGCTGAAGTCTTTTCTGGCCAATGAAGGAGATGTCTGAGGGGGGAAAGTGGCATTTCACATTGAGTTGGCTCATTACGTCTGCTCCAATTCAACAGTAAGGAAAATCCCTGAGGCTTAACAGGCAAGATTCATGATATTTAGAAACGGAAAACCTATTTGCCGGTCGTTTACCCGATGGCCGTTGTGTGGCTAATGATGTCAACTGTGCAAATCATGTTCTATGCAAGTCCCTGCAAAATACATTTATAGTTACTTTAAACATTTTATTGCCAGCGTACAATGCTAGCGATCTGTCTTTAGGAACACATCGTGCATAGAAAAAATGATAAAAATCACTGACCAGCATGTAGGCAGGAGCAACTATGGGAAGTATCATAATAATGATAGTTTAATAATAATTTATATTTCATATAAACGGGTAAGTTTACAAGAAATGAATGCCATGTTTACTGGCACGATCAGTATTGTTATAAATTACAATCTTGAAGTATCATAAATTATTACATTTTCAAAGGTTTAAATTTTTCAATTATTGTTTGGGCAACCAGAACTGGTTCAAGGTATGATGGAGAAGATTTGTAGCTCAGGTGGATGATTTTGATGTGGTTGTGTTCTCTGAGCTGGATATGTAATTTGCGAAGCTTTCATCACCCTACTAGGTGACATCTTCAGCGCATACTTCAATTTGAAGTGAGCTTTTAGATTTCTCCATGAGTTTATTAATCATCTCTCCTGGTGACCTTGGGCGTGATTGGTTGTTTTTGTGTGTTTTCACACCTTCTAGGTTACTTGTATTGGAACTGATTGTTTCTTTGACTCGAAATTTGACCCTTTGTGTGTAAGGCTTCTTTCTTATCGGTTGATAAATTTTGTCTATCTCGATGTGTCTATTGATTGATGATTCACCGTCAAAAGACATGACATCCACTCCCTCATATCGCTACATACAGACAGCCACGGGCATTAATTCGATTGGGACAATGTCCAAATATTAGACAGAGGAAACAACAAAAGTGCTAGGGAATTTTTAGAAGCTTGGCATTCCAGTGGATCATCAATCAATAGACACATCGAGATTGACAAAATTTATCAACCGATAAGAAAGAAACCTCACACACAAAAGGTCAAAGTTCAAGTCAAAGAAACAATCAGTTCCAATACAAGTAACCTAGAAGGTGTGAAAACACACAAAAACAACCAATCACGTCCAAGGTCACCAGGAGAGATGATTAATAAACTCATGGAGAAATCTAAAAGCTCACTTCAAATTGAAGTATGCGCTGAAGATGTCACCTAGTAGGGTGATGAAAGCTTCGCAAATTACATATCCAGCTCAGAGAACACAACCATCCTCAGGATATATGGAGCACTAAACGGGGCTCATATAGGCACCATATTGATGAATATTCTCGTCCAAACTCTCACACTACCTATGTTAAACCTCAGCAACATAATGAGTATAGATTGACACTTGATCCTCTCAACAGCTTCACTCACACATGTGGTGTGAGCCAATATGCATACGACTATGAAAGACCCATGAGTAACAACTACCAAGGTAACCTTAACACAGGGTACCTAGGTCAAGCAAAATATACATCACCAGTAAATGAACGCAGATGCCAACCCATGGATGCTAAAAGTCAAAATATGCAACAGGATTATTTTCGGATGCAGCAAACAATAGCCCCACTCGCTGCACAATTCATCCAGGAAATAGTACACACACTGACTCTGTCTCACCTCAGAGCCCCTCCAAACATAACGTAGGGATGGTAACAAGTAACCATGTTAACCTCTCCTCCAATAACTCTGGTTTACTAACGATTATGCTCCTAAATGCTAGATCTCTCCTTAATAAAATAACATCGCTTCGCTGCCTGGCATACATAGAACGGCCAACACTATTAATGGTGACTGAAACCTGGCTTACTACTGATATACCTGACTCAAAGCTAGTAATAGACAACTACGACATCTATAGGAACGATAGAGTTGACAAAAGAGGAGGCGGCTGCTTGATATATGCCTCTAAATCCACTAACTCCAATACTTTCAATAACCTTACTACTGACCAACTCCCTGAATCTAAGTGGATAAGCATCCACACAAACGAAAATAAAATTCTCGTGGGATGTATATACAGACCCCCTAATAGCTCTGAAATGACTGATATAACTATTGGAGAAATACTAGAGCATGCAGCTACGCTGGACTTTGACTGCAAAGTAGTCTGTGGCGATTTCAACTTACCTGGAGTAAACTGGGATACCTCTACAGGACCTAGAATCCATGACGAGCTACTACAAGCTATAGACGTAGGCAGATGGAAGCAGTGCGTACGCCTCCCTACAAGAAACAAAAATACTCTTGACTTAATCCTCTGTCATGAAATAGAGCCCATCTCGATAGAGGTAGGAAATAAACTTGATAACAGTGATCACAACATGTTGTACTGCACGCTACCCCTCCGACTAACAACCAAACACACACCTAAAAATTCCCCGGTGCACTATCAATATAGGGACTATAAGAATGCCGATTGGGAATTCCTATCAGATCTGTTGAGAAGTTCTGACTGGGAAGAATACTTCATCAACAATAACTTAGAAGTATCACTTGATATTTTCTACAAAACAATTGGCTCAGCAAGAGACACAATCGCGCCCCTAAAATCTGCTCTAAAGACACCAACTCCATTTATAGACCGCAAAACGCAACTAAAACTAAAGAAATTGAAAAGGAAATATCATGTATTTAAGGAATTTAATGCGTTAAACCAAATACATGAAAATCTTAAACGGCTTGAAGATAAACACAAAATGATGTCACAACTTGAAGAAAATAAAGCGCTTGTGGGTAACTCCAAAACTCAGGAACTTTGTAGGATATTGCAGAAACGCCTAAAAAGCGGTAAAGACAATACTGTAAGCAGCTTGGGACATGAGGGTATAATATACAATGATCCCCAGGTTATGAGTGAACTCCTCAATGGGTGGCTTTACAATGACGCCAGAGTGCACCCGACCCAAAATTTCCAAATGACCTGCAAAAGTAACCACAAATTAGGCGAAATAGACTTTAATATACAAAATACAGACTCGACGATTAAGACTTTGAAGTCTAATGGTAGTACTGGAACAGATGACATACCATCTGTCATATACAAAAATGGTAGCACGGAAATGGTAGTCTTGTTACTTAGAATATTTACTCTGTCGCTGGAAACTGGAACTTATCCTGAAGTGTGGAGAACCACATACATATTACCTAAGCACAAAGCAGGGGCCAAAACCAGTGTATGCAACTATAGACCTATCAACATAACACCGATAATATCCCGAATAATGGAGAAAGTGGTTAAAGACCAAGTGTCAGACAACTTACTAGAACATGAACTTATCAATCCATCACACCACGGATTTCTTAAAAAAACATCATGTGTGACCTGTCACATAGACTTTTTCAACGAAGTTACACGAAGTAGGGACAACGGAGAACTAGTAATTGTACTATATTTCGATATAACAAAAGCCTTCGACAGAGTTCCCCATAATCTGCTAGTCAGTAGGTTATGCTCACTAGGGATATGTGACCCTCTGCTGAGCTGGATAAAATCATTTCTCTGTGGCCGAAGTCAGACAACGAAAGTTGGCTTGATAATCTCAAGGCCTAAACCAGTAAGTAGTGGTGTGATCCAGGGAAGTGTATTAGGCCCACTCTTATTCATAATATATGTAAACAGTATCTGTGAATGCTTTAGTGTAGGTAAACCAATACTATATGCAGATGACTTAAAAGTGACGTATAAATGCAAGAACACAGATCTTGGAATAACAGTAAACGCCATACAGCAAGAATTAGAAAAAATGGATAGATGGTGTGACACCTGGCAACTCCAATTTAATGTCGAAAAATATGGCTGGCTCTACATAGGTTGCAACAATTTAGAACTTGACCTGACAATTCAAGGCCATGCACTTCTACGACTGGAATCTGTACTGGACCTAGGGCTGAAATATTCACATAACTTATCATTTTCTGAACATATCTCCAAACAAGTGTCAAAGTCACGCAGACTTATCGGCTTTCTACTCAGGAACTTCTACAGAAATGAGTCTAGAATTCTGTTGTACAAGGTTTGTGTGCGTCCTTTATTTGATTACTGTTCATTCATGTATAGTAGTATACGCATAGAGGATAAATTGAAAGTCGAGGGAGTGCAGAGGTACTTCACGTTAAAATTACTCGGAACCGAAAATGGTGCGAACTACTCCACTAGATGTGATACCCTAGGACTAGAAACACTATGGTTAAGACGCCTGAGACTAAACTTAACACTTTACTATAAGCTTCTAAATCACTTAGTTTTTACCTCTACTAATGGCACTCGACTTTCAGATGACAATGGCTACAAACTAAGACACACTAAGGGTACAGTAGCTATTGAACAATGTAAAACAGCCACCAGGCAAAAGTTTTACTTGAT
Organism: Trichobilharzia szidati; assembly: GCA_944472155.2. Taxonomy (NCBI): domain Eukaryota; kingdom Metazoa; phylum Platyhelminthes; class Trematoda; order Strigeidida; family Schistosomatidae; genus Trichobilharzia; species Trichobilharzia szidati. The sequence continues at coordinate 86,769,115 of OX235279.1, read as the reverse complement.
TAGGTATGCACAGATATGTAATAAACTGCCAATGGAAATGCTTCAAGCAAGTACATTGGCCTCCTTCAAAAAGGTGCTTAATGACAAACTACAAGAGTTTGCAAACGATAGTAGTTCTAGTTCCTATTTGAGAGACTCCGAAATTATAGGTCCATTTAATGTATAAGCTTAAATACTACACCTGTTGTTTTTTGCCTATATTTATAATTCTAGATAAAACATTAACGGTTAAGATACGTACCCTCAAACAGACAAGAAATCTCGTTTGTAAAACTACTACCCAACACAATAAGTGGAATAAAATGGACATAAACCAACAACATGAAAAAGGTATAACTCACCACAACACCACATGGACAGATGTACGCTCGTTGGGCACCATATATCCCTCACCAACTGCAACCCACCTTTCCTTAGATAATGTGATGTACTTATATCCATAATGTTGCTGAGCAGTTAATATTCTCAACTCCTGTCGGAACAGCTGAAATTCATAAACCTTCCTCACGCTAAGAGAATACCCACAAGCAATAGAAATCCATTAATTAATGCGTCTGAAGCTTATGTATTTACTCCCAACAATGACATTGCAGATAAAATGCGATAAACACATCACTGATTTCAAAATAACACATCAATGAACTATAATTTGAGGACTCTGCACACAACAAAGTTATGTATGAATATTTACTTGAAGCTTTATTTTTTTCCCAGGCACTTTTAATCCATCCACCAAAGACCTGGTTTTTTGTTAATGCGAAGACAATACTTCTGTATTTCCTGTTGTGTTGCACTCACTGACAATCTAGCAGATTTTTCCAACTTTGCACAGAAATGATTGTATATAAGTGAAAAGGCTGTTTTATACTACTGGGATTAACATTTATCAAGTGTATGTATAATCTCCAGCGAACATGTAGAGGATATCCTGCTACTGCCTGTAAATTGTGATTGAATTATATGGTTCTATTTCTGTAACAATTTGATGATGCCTGTAAACTGGCGTCCCTCATGTACTGTACTATGAGAATAAATTTATTTATTTATTTATTTAAAAAGAACTGGTTCTCATAAATGTTAAATTGTAAACCGTTTACTAAGGTCACCATGAAAGTTGAGTGGCAACCCAAACTTCGTTCCGTTTCCTGCTGATAGTTATGGTCAGCCAGTGAACAGCGTATATCTTGGTGAGTGCTGTGCCGCCACGATTTTCTGCAGGGCCCAATGGGTAGCATCTTGACAAGAAGCTGAACAGGCTTGTAGATGGTAGGAGCAAAAGCACTTTTTTATAATTTAGATATGTACAACCCTTATTATATTTTTGTTGAGGGTCCACAGTTCCCGTTGTATACACTCAGTGGAGGTTGCAGCCAACAAAGTAATACATTTAAAGCATATGCATACTTCCCATAATCACGGCGACACTGCGGAATATGTCAAAATCGCAGAGTAATCAAACCCAACAGGCGATGTAATTAACTAAATCCGAAAGGCAAACAAGTTGTAGTACGTATTTAAATATTCATCCATATGTCGATCATGATGACAAATCCAAATCACTACCTATACAGCGCCAATAAACCTGGATATCTATGAAATAACGAAATTATGCTGACAGCTGCAATTCAGATCCCAATGACTCATTCGATGGCGAAATTCTGCTCCTGCATGCCTCTTTGAACATTTTTGTATGGATTGGATCGCAGTTACTCAGGTTCCAGACCGAAAAGAATCAAAAATTCACCAGTTGATGAATTATTAATACTTTTCTGCATGTTTAACTGAATAATAACTGCTGTGGTGAGCCTTTTGCAGATTACATTGCTTAAAACATCGTTTACGGTAAACTAAATAACGTTTTTAAGCCATTTTTATACTTTTGTGAGCAGCCCACCATATCGACCGAATGTAACGCAACACTCAGTTGTTTCGCTCATTTTCAGCAAATTCAAACAATAATTGTGCCTAGGATTATGCCATACAAACTGTTTTAACTTATGCAGAGTGTACTTACGGTCAATATTCCATTATCTTCCCTTGTATATATATCTTCTGTTAGTTAAAAATTTTAAACATGTTTACTCCATGTGTGCAACATTATCATATTGGTGATGCCTGTCAACTGGAGTCCCTCATGTGCATAAAGTGGGAAAATATTGTTGTAAGACGCATTTTATTGTTTTATGAGGGACTTGACTTCAAGCTTTATTTATTTTCCCAAGTATCTGTAATCCATCCAACGCATACTTGGGTTCTTTTTGTTAATGCGAAGTCAATATCTCTATATTTCTTGATGTGTTCCATTGAATCACCAGTTATCCGATTTTTACCACAAACTAAAGATAAAATGACAGCAACCATGTTATTTAACCGTAATCTATGTAGTCTAAATATGTAACTTAAACAATACTTATCCATGCCTATACAACTTGTGTGTCCTATATTTGAAGGAATAAATATGTACCTTATTATATTATCATTACTAACTATACTAACTAATCGTATGTGTAATTTATCGAATTGATGATGCCTATAAACTGGCGTCCCTCATGTAAAAAAATGAGAATATACTATTATTATTATTTAATTCTTGAGCTGTCAAAATGCATATTGCTGTCCTACAGATTGGAGCGATTCACATTTGTGACCACTACCATGTCAGCAGGCATCACCCTCCCTCCTTTTTGATGTTAAGCTCTGAGATTTTTTTGCAATAACTGCAGTTGCAGTATTGCTTTGAGCCCGTCCCAGTCGTATAGTATGCTGTACATTAATAGCTTTCATGACAAGCGCTTCCCATTAGGTCAGATACATTGATACCTTAGGACATTCATAGCAGTATCACCTTTATACATGCATACATGTATACAAGTATTTTTTGATAAACGCCTACGGAATTGCGTTTACTTTAAGAAGTATAAAGTATAGAAGTAGCTAGTATTACAGCACCTAAGCTATAGTCTACTTGGCAGACTTAGATGTGTAGTGGAACAATTAGTGATAAAATTATGTGGAGTGGTCCTGAAGAAAACATCTGCTTAACAGAACTGTTTATGCTGAATTTTCATAACCAATTTTAAATGGTGTACCTCAGACATTGCAAAGTAACCCTTCAACTTGTATAATGTTAAAAATACTGCTAAATATTGTAAAGATTATACGTTTTAGAAAAGCATATGAGAATAGATAGTTATTGACTGAGTAAAGTCATTTCGACACAAAAATAGCATTGTATTATTAGCTGTATATATATGTAAAATATTAAAAGGTGTATTTGCTAATATAATTGTTTCCAGAGTTACTTATACCAACTTAGTGAAGATTATAGAGAATAGAAATCAATAAATTAGTTAAACGTTCGCTGCTTAAGTAGTAGTGTCGAGTTATACGCATGTGCCTATACTGAGGACTGGACTGGCTTTCAATTTTCGTTATACCAACACTTGTGATCTTTTAGACGAGCTAGGGCGGACATGTTAATGTGTCTTTCTAGGCTCCGTTTGAACCCATCGGAGTTTTCACAACATCTAATTTTAGATGGTAGTTGGTTCCAAAGAGTGCAATATTTAATGGTTAAAAAGTTTACCCCTATGGATTTTCTGTGGGTAGCCTCCTTGACAAGGTAGTCGTGGTTTCGCAGCTGATATGATTTGATATTTTCCCACGATATGGATGAGTTGCTATAACGATGTTTCCTAATGACTTTGAAGAGTAGAAATAAGTTGCACTTCATTCTCCTTAACCATAGAGGTTCTAATTTCAGACGTCTACACCTGTCAGTATATTCCCCTTGTTGGTCAAACCCTATTGTGCGCTTCGGGAGGAATCTCTGCACACTTTCAACTTTCTGTCGGTTTGCAGACCTTAGGTTACCAAATAGGAGAGCACAATATTCAAGTTTGGGGCGGATACATGTCTTATATATAGCTAATCTTGCTTCTTGAATGTAAAAGTTACGCTGGACAAAGACAGTAAGTTGTTTAAAGTCAGATACCACCTTATTTGCATGATCGGAAAAGGTTAAATCTGAGTATATTATCCCGAGATCTGTGACTATGTTTAGTTATGAGCGGAGCTTACCATACATATATAAGCATATTCTCTGTTTCCAGCGTCCGCACTTGTCTGGGTTGAAAGTCGGTTGCCACTTTTCGCTCCAATCGCCTAGATTGCTTTCGACGCTCATATAATCGTACTCACAATCATATATTATCTTTACATCACCTGCAAAGATGTATGGCTTGCCATACTTGATCACAGAGACTATGTCATCTATGAATAAGAGGAATAGAATAGGGCCAAAAACGCTTCCTTGTATTACACTGCTAGTTATTGGCTTTGATGAGGACAGCTGGTGGTTGATTTTGACTAATTGCTCTCCTGTGAGAAAAGAATTTATCCATTTGAGAAGTTTTCCAGTTATTCCGTAGGCTTGGAGTTTTGTTAGGAGTCTGATATGTGGGATCTTATCGAAGGCCTTGCTAATGTCGGGAAAAAAGTTGTCGCATAACGCCCATTATCAATGCATTGTGTAATGTAGTCAAAGTAATCTAGGTGGCAAGTAATGCACGATCTTCTACTTAAGAAACCGTATTGGGATGGGGATAGTAGCTCATTTGACAGCAGGTACCGAATGATTTGAGTCTTTACTATCTTTTCCATTACACGTGAAACTACAGACGTGATGTTGATGGGGCGGTAGTTGTTGACATCAGATATAGGCCCGTATTTATGGATAGGTCTTGTCGTCCATTTTATCCTCAGTGGACTCCAAGTTAATGACGAGCTTAAATTACAGTGGGTGCAGAGAGAACCTACTTTAAGAGCTCTTGGCTCAGAAAGTGGTCTCGACTAAGCTGAGCGTTGGGATAAACTGAAGATAGAACCACTCCAAAGAAGATGACTCAAACCAAATCCTACTTTTTTACTACAAGTTGACTGGTCTTGGTTCGCTTGTGACAAATTTCAACTCTGGAATCAGTTACAATCTCAGAAATCATGACATCCTGGTTCATATTGTGTATTGTCAGACTTATACGCAGGATAACTTCTTAAATATTTTTTCAGTTATTTGGAACGTACCACCAGCTGGTGTGCTTAGTGAAAGCATTTTTATCTCTCTGAAATACATTTCAGTCACAAGCGTATGTAGGACTGGCCGAAATATTGGTTGCTCGTGGACTAAATACAGCCGTTAGTAGGAGGCGGAAGGAAATTAGGGTTTCCCCTCTATCTTGAGGAAGTCCCAACAGTAAACATTCACATGATCACGTTCTGATAGATTATATCGTAAATGAACAATTTAAACCGTCAAAATAATAACAGTTAGCCGATATTTTATAACACCGTTGTTTGCTCCAGGAAAAATGGTGTACTTTTCATGTAAATTAATCTGTTTATGTGAAGAAATTATCATTACTGACATTAGCATAACATATATATATGACTGCAACAGACTCATTTATTCAGCTTGAATTTACAAACCGAAATGATGACCTCAAATGCCACGCATGTATGCTCAAGAAAAGATTACAAAACTGATTTATAATCTTATACACTTATCAAATCTAACAATCTACACATGATGGTTTTGTTATCTTTACCAATTCACCAACTTGACAACTAAAAATGCCCCCAAACAGACGAACGACGATCAAGTTAGTAAAATTTATTTCGATACCATAACAGACATACTATTACCTTTGTTATTTGGTTTAGTTATCTTCATCGCTATTTTTACTTTCAATATGTCCCTTTAACTTGACCTATGTCTATTTTCTCACCCCCTAACTGTTTGTTATATATATGGTGAGATTTTGTAAATTCCGGTTTAATAATACTTTGATAAAGCTATTAGCATTAAATAGCGAAACGTCAGTAAAAACAATATCGTTTTGTTTTTCATTCATTGGGAAATACAAAAACCTTTATTATAATGAATATCATATACCCGATGCCCAAATTTTTTCAAACCGTTAAAAGTGAACTTAGTTTGGACATATATGATTTCTTGTTACTTAAACATTTGAAAGGTCAGTTAAAATTCAGTCATGACATGATGACACTGATTTTCTGAGTACCGGGCTTCATATTGTCATTTGCTTATTCTCAGTTGGATGGAAGCAGGACATAACAATTACCTAACGAGGAACAGTAGTTTCGATGTTAAAATAATTCATTGAGAAGTTATTTTTTTCTTATATGACCTTTGCTGAATAGGCGACACTAATGAAATTCAGCACGCTGAATAGGAAATGCGACCGCAGTTGTTTTATTTACTGTATCGTACATTTATCCTCCATTCAAAATGATGAGCCTTCAGTAATAAAGTACTGCCTATTTGCAAACCATTCTTTAAGTGCTAATCACCACTGGCATTTTCCACCGTATAAACAAATACTTGTAGGAACCGCTGCTGTTGGTATGGTAATACCTTCAACATTTGTATTAGTAAACAAAAAGTATAGTGACCAACTACTCGTCGAAAAGGTCCAGGTCATGACTCCTCTAGGAAGTAGTGACCATGCAGTCATAGGTTTCGACCTCGTTCTCCGTGAGCACTTGCAGTGGGACGCTACGCAACCATGTCTGTGTTACAGCAAGGCTGACTACGCTGAAATGCGGAGGCTCTTGTTTGATGCAGACTGGCCCTTAGCATGGGATGAGCTGTCTGTGGATGAACACTGGGAAGCGGTAAAAAAGATTATTCATACAGCGATCTCGGATACCGTCCCTTTAGTCACAGCACAGCCAAAAAGAAAATCATCATGGTTAAAAAGAGGCACGCAGCGTATTCTGCAAGCAAAGAGGAAGGCTTGGTTTACGTGGCGCGTATCTAGAAGCCAGATCGACCATGATGCATACCTGGAACTCAGGAACCGGTGCAATGCAAGAGTCAGGAGGGACAGAAGGTCATTCCAGGCTAACCTTGCTAAAAAACTCCTGGCAAACCCGAAGAATTTGTACCGATTCATGTCGGAAAGGAAACCAACCAACCAAGGGGCTTGCGCCTTAGTAGGCCAAAACGGTCAATATCTCACTAGTCTGGAGATGGCTGAAACATTCAGTTTAGCCTTCGCCAAACAGCTAAACAGCAATGTGGGTATTACCGTTACGAACCAAAATGGTGGCATGACTATTTCACAGGAGGAAGACCAAATAGCCACACCTCAAATAAACCCTGCAATAGTACTGAGAAAGCTGCAGCGACTCATACCTGGGAAGTCCCCAGGTTGTGATGACATCAGGCCATCTGTTCTGAAAAAGTGCGCCGAAGCTCTCTGTAGGCCTTTATGTGACTTGTTCCAACACTCCATGGAATCGGGGAAACTGCCAAAGGAATGGAAAAGAAGCATCCTTTCTCCGATTTTCAAGGGTGGGGATAGGCAAAATCCCACCAGTTATAGACCAGTAGCTCTACTCCCAGTGGTATCGAAAGTACTGGAAAGTATTATTGATGATCACATCAGGGAATATCTGGATAGGTCTAAAATACTCCATGAAGCCCAACACGGTTTCAGGAAAGGGCGATCCTGCGTCACTAACTTATTATCAGCTTGGGACGATTGGACATCATGCTGGGATATGAATGTTCCTGTCCATGTGATCTTTCTAGACTTTGAGAAGGCATTTGACACTGTTCACCATGACCTTCTCCTACACAAAATAAGCCAGGTAGGTCTAGGTAAACCACTTCTGTCATGGTTGAAGGACTACCTAACTGAAAGGCAATTTTGCACCAAGGTCAGTCGAGTCCGATCATCTTGGCACAGCTCGTCATCAGGAGTGTCGCAGGGTTCTATCCTGGGACCATTGATGTTCTTGATTTTTATCAATGATTTACCATGCCGTCTAAACTGCCCGACTCTTCTATACGCTGATGACGTAAAGATATGGAGGGCGGTAAAGTGTCCGGAGGACTCAGATAGGCTGCAGGCAGATCTAAGGCTTCTGGAAGACTGGGCAAGGACCAGGGTGCGCTCCCACTTCTTTTCCCTGCGGGTTTGCCGTCCCTGGAATTCCTTACCGGCAGATGTAGCTATGGCACCATCTGTGGACGCCTTTAAGCGAAGGCTGGACAACCTTGCAGTGACACAAGGACTGTATCCAAATGGCCTATCCCCTTAAAATCGCATATACCATTCAAAGGTAGACAATTAAACTGGTCGTTTTACTTCTTCACATTCCCTTCAGTCTTACTCTTCTGACAGCTTTAACTACACTTATTATTATTATTATTATTATTATTATTATTATTATTATTATCATTATTACTGGTATATATATATATACCGGTTGAATGACTGTTGTTACGTTTTCTTATTTTTTCTCTGTCTGTTAGTCTGAATACCTTTACTAATTATATCTATTATTATTATTATTACTATTATTATCTCTTTTCCATTGACGACGATACCGAAAGACTAACTGGTGAAAGGATCAACTCCATTCACAGTAGTAACAGTCTTAACAAACTTCATACTACAGACGCCATATAATTAATCCCAGCACTACTCCTGTTGGAGTCAACCGAAGCTACGACAGTCGAGTGGCGGGACGAGCTACACAGACGTTTACCAAAGATCAGGAACCTCTACCTCACAATCAAGAGGCGAGCGCAAAGAAATCAAATTGGTTTATACAAGCTCGTAAAAAGATATTGGATATTGGATAATTTATATTTACACGAGCCATAAATACATGAATACTTATTCTGAACATATAGCGTCCTGGTTTTATTTTTTCTAACTTAAACATCACTGGTACAAAATATTCATTTGTTTCCTCGAGTTTCCCACGTCATATCAGCACTCAGAGACGTCACTGAATCTCCCTGTCATGCCAATGAAAAACCCAAGAAATGAGTTTGGAAATGATCAAACGATATTTTTTTAGGCAGAATATGTCAACTTGGATCAAATAAAACATGGCAACTTATAATTCACCAATGCTAAAATTACTTTTATACCATCCACCATTCCTTTTGAGGACAGCCGCAAGGACATTAGTCGATTTTCAGCGTTATTTTTGGGTGTTTGCACTTTCTAAATCAATTGAAACTTACCAATTACCAAGAATAACAGAAACGGAAGTAAATAAACCCTCAGTTTTCGTAAGCTATTCATAGCTGAAGAAACTTGTTTAGCCTTAATATATTGTTAAAAACAAACACAAGCAGTCGTTTTCACTCATGAATTTTGAGAGAATAGATTTTACCATACAGATGTTCTGGTATTGTACCATTTTTTTGATGAAGTATTATAAATGGACCTCAAATTTCCGTTTGTGTTGGAAGTTAGAAATAAGCATAATACTTTTATAGGACAAAACACTATTCATAATTTTAGGTTTGTGTAGATGGGAGGGAAGATATGTGTTAGATTTCTGCCATGTGAAATGTTTTAAAACCCTGCAGTCGACCAAATATTGGCCGAAATCCTGGTTGAAATCCAACAGTTCAACGAAACTAAAATATTTAGGAAAATCGTGGAACTAATTATTTCAAATAGTATGTAGTGTAGAGTTTTCTAGACGTCGCCTGTAAGAATAACCTCAGCAGAGTATCTAATTATATCTTCAAAATTAGTTTTCCCATCGAGAAAGGCTGGTGAATTCTTCACAAGCAGTCAATTGTTATCGATTTTATTGAATGTTGGTTGTTGTTATGGTGTATCAATTGGTTCCCGAAATCCGTCTGCGCGCCGTATCCTGACAGCGCACTTTGAAATGTGTGGATTCTACTAACCTTTCATATACACAATATGAGCCTGTATTACTGTGCGATTTCCAACGAAAAGAGCATTCTTTGCCACCATTCAATAGCTAATAGGAACTTTGAAAATGTGGTTCGTGATTACTTAGGAAGAAATCCTCCTGAACAAGATATATGTTTTAGCCAAGGCGAGTAAGTCTTTCGAGATTTTTAATTTTGCAGCGTATCATTCCATTGCATTACTGTCTCAGGTCTTTCGTTTATCGCTGCAACTGATCAAATCGCCTCACGACAACAATCACGCAACTTGGTTGTTGAGGTCAGTCCACTTAATAATTCTTGTGTAATTTTGTCCATTTCTTATTTTAACACTGTATGTTTCTGTCACAGTGGCTAAAATCCCTATATTAGAGAGGATCTATTTAGACTTTCATGCCTTTTATATCGACGTGGGAATAAACAGCGTAAATATGTGCATGTATCTGTTAAATTTCCTGTCCATAATATGCTACCACAAAGATTTTCTTTTATGCAGACTTAAGTTCTGAATATAGACTTTACATGTAATTTACTGATTCAAAATCCGAGCACTGGGTGGGTGGTCCAGTATTGGAGTTTCTGCAGATATCACTTTTTAATTGATTGAAACTGAAAAATCCTAAGGAAATTGTTACCTATTATCGAACATCAGCTTCTCTTTTAGATTCACTTGTTAACACGCACTCATTAATCTTCACTTACTTTCCGAATCGCAGGAGATACCTATAATTCGTGGTATGTTTGAGTTTTAGTCCATCTTTCATCATTAGCTCAGAATAGAAGAAACCTAAATGATTGACATTGGTCTGTGTACCCTTACTTTTTCGTAATTAAACCTAACGTTACCTGTCATATTTATGTTGTGTTTGACGGACATTCCTGGTTGTCCGTATCTGCAAACACTATTTTATATTATCTGTAATCAGTAGTCCAGTCAAAAAATCTAGAAGATACGAAATTGTGGTTAGAAAGTCTCAACAATGTTATGGGGCATGTCTACGACATGTTTTCTAAAACTCACTTCAACAACTGGTCTAGTGCATTTGGTGTAAATTTTCAAATAAGTGGTCAACGCACTGAATTGTTACACTTCTCATCATTCACTTAATTTTCTGTGATGCTTTCAAAGCATTATGTGCGTCGGTGGCACAGTGGTTAGGACTCTCGCCGACCATGCATATGGTCCGGGGTTCGATCCCCTGCCGGCGCACACCCGATATCTATGGTCGGCCTGAATTCGGGCTACCGATATCCATGCTGAAAATTCCACACTTGTACTGAAAATACGGTGTGGAATCAAGCTGTAAATCAAAATAAAATTAAAAAAATAATAAAATAAGCTTACACCTTATCCATTTCGTTTAATTCATGTCATTGTTCTGGGGGCTTCCGGCAGTACTGTTTCGATGTGATGTTTCGTGGAAATGCAGTTCCACTGCTGTTTCTTTCCTCATATACTTTGAACAGATTAATGTTGCTTCAGACAAGAAAAACTGCGTACTTTTAGTATCCTCGCTTAACCAAACTCTTTTATGTGTAAGTAAAATTAGATGGAACATCGCTTAGTAAAAAGTCCTCTCAAACAAACTCAATTACCTGGCACAGATTTTCCATGTACCGGGATGAGCCACACATCGTGTAGGGGTTGATAATACTTCCCAGTCGCACAGGCTGAAGTGGGTGAAGTGAGACTCCAACTCGTATCCCATTGGCAGGAAGCTGAGTATTCAGGCCAGTTAGTTTAATTCCCTAAGAGATATACGCGTTGATGTCACCAGCCATTTACATCAAATGTGGCCACTTCCGTAAGATGGAATCGGATTATGCTATTCAGGCCTGTCGTAATACAGGTTTTGTGATAGTAGCAGAAACAATCATTCTATCAGTATCGGATGACCTGTTTACCAAAAACTCACAAAGTTATAAAGTGGTTTACGTTCGTTGACATCCTTAATCATTGTTCCCCACCCCTCGGATATTACTGAAACACTATATGATTGTTAGGGTCGCACTAGGTGAAGCGGGGTTTTTATGTAAAGCTCGTCGATGCAAAGCAGTAACTTGCTAACGTAGGACGGTGTAGACTATTTCGTTGGGATCCTCAGGATGCTAAGAACCAATAGTTGGAGACTGTTGGTCTTATGGCTCCAAGTCGTTTTCCGTGGCACGTTAACTTCATGTGACCTCCCATATCCATTAGATCCTCATTTTCTTCCATGTTGCTATTGTTTCTGCTGTACATTCCTACCCATTACAGTTCTTTTGAACCTAGTTTTTATCCCCTTTCTCTACCTTCGTGTACTACATAGAGTATGCCGACTTGAACTGCTGCTAAGTCCTATGTTGAAACCAAATCAGTGACTGGCTAATTAGGTATACTATTAGACCTGTTGACTTATTAAACGCCGACTTCAGGTCAGTTAAACTTGTATGTGGCCATTGAGAAACATTCATGCATTTAAAAATGTAATATTCTCCGACACTGTGCTGCGTTGAAAGGTTAGAATAAACTGTAGCAAGCTATTTTAAGTAGTAATGTGTTTCACAGTCGACAATGTATGGCTTAATACGGTGTGCCCATCATTGAATTATTAAAAAGAATTATTGTGACACTCACGGTTTATGTGAAGAATTAAGAATTTTAGCGCTTATTAGTTTTCTTTTTGTAATTCTTGTTTCATTATCTTGATTGCAGCCGCTTGGGTCGATATTAGAATACTAGGATTTTATACTGCTTGCATTGATTGATTTTTATTGAAAATTCAGTTCAGTTTACATGTATCGAATTGAATATTTTTTTACTATATGGATTCTACTTCCAACATTTTATAAATGTACACCGGTCGACATTCAGAATAAGTCCCTGTAAGAGTAGCAGTTATCAACGTTCTAAGTCACTGTCAAACTTCAATATGTTTAGTACTTTTAAGGCTAGTGCTTGATAACGTTTTATCTAATGTTTCAATATGTTCAAGATTAAGTGATATTAGTGTTCTGTGTTAAGTTAATGGTCCAGAAGAGCTGATGAAGATGTCCTCAAGTCAGTCTAGTTGTCTTACCCTGTATGATGTCACTGATGACATTTTTCCTGTGGTATAAACCTATCCAAATCGGAGTGGTAAGTCATAGTCTTAACTCAGCATCGATAATGTCTGAATAAAATCATAAGAGGTTGGTAAACATTTTTTCTACTGTTTCTTGACAGCACGGTACTTATTTTTCAGATTTCGCAAGATTTCTGCAGTGATGGCACGAGACTCCAGAAGGCTAAAAGTGGTCCTGAAGGATGCTTACAATACTCTTATGGCCCAACCCTGCAACAATACATGGTAAGTCTTCCTGCTACATTGTGGTTATTTTGCGATTTAATCTATTATTTGACTGGTAAAATAAGTCCATTTTACCCTCAAAAAATTCTTTTTGAAGCCGTTATTCACCCACGTAACAGCCGGGCATTGTCAATATACGACTTTTCAGTATTGCCTAGCAGCGCAAGTTGCCACACCACTGACGACATGCTTTCTCTTTTATTTTATTTGAACCATTTGTCTAACGTAGACTGTTACTTTAGGGGAACAGATAATCAGGAAACACCTTGTGAAGAAGTGCGTTACTTTAATTCAACACAAAGAATGTAAACCAATAAGATGTTAAACTAAAAGGATATAAGAATAGGAATAATAGTTAAAGGTGAATAAGGAATATCTGAAACCTGAAAGTTAATAAAGGTGTCATCGATTCTGTTTCTTGTCATGTAGTAACAACAACACAGGCTCAAACCTGCTGGTCAGTATTATCTGCAAGGCTATGAATAATAATCAGGAGCCTACTAGAATCCCTGCTAACTTTTAATCTGAATGCATCACCACGCAGTTAATTATCTTAGTTCTGCCAAGTTTTGTAGATTCATACTGAGGTTTTACTGACAATCGGTTCATTAGAGCCAGAGCAACTGTTCACACAAGTAAAATAGTTAAGACATTCGATGACTAACTTCATGTAGCTTAATTTTCGTGCTGTCTGAAATCGTGAGTTCGATGCTTGGTTTGATTACCCAGTGTTTCCACCAGTATAAAACATAAATCAGAAAGAAGAATGATCGAATACCTAAATTCTTTTTACGTAGCTTATATTAACTACAAAACTAGAGTCTCAAAGTTTGTGGAAAAACTTGTACCTTCTAGTTTTGGTTTATTAAGAAATCTAAATATGTCAAAAAATAAGTAGTGGTAGTTGAAAATGTAAAATATCATAAATTAACTTTTACTTATATTCGTATTGTTTCTTTCTTGACAACCGGTATTCACACTGTAGTGACTCTCATGGGTTGAGGTAAAATGTGACTAGGCGGTACGCAGATACACCAGGCGTATTATCGTACGTCTACCTGGGCACTCGTCCTAGACAATAGTTACACAATCTCCCGCAATTTGATTCACTATTTTGTATCACCCAAAGGTAATTGTTTCTGGTGAATAAGCGACTGAGGTAGCATTGGTTTCGAACAAGTTAAAAGGTAGCAGAGATCAGTCTGGTTGCTCCTAAGTACTGCTCACCCACTCCATGCAGATATATGACTAGTGATAAAGGAGGAAGTATATATCTTGTGTAGATTTGAGATGTGGTTGCAGAAGTTGTTTTAACTGTTTGATCAGATGAATATATAATGAGACTATGTCTAGCAATAGATTGTTTCTAATCAATGAGATAGTTTCTCTTTTAGCATTTCATACTACACTCTCACAGGCATCTTGATGGTGATATCAAATACTTATAATGGTAAAAATGATATCAAGGCAATCGATTGTTCCCAGTTATAGTGTCGTTTTAACCCTCTCATATATGTATATATATATATCGTCTGCGTAATGTGAACTTTGTGTACAGTTGCTCGTTTTTCGTCATCTTTAATCAACTGTCTTCACATTTGCGAATAGCACCCTAATCTCACGTAAATTGTGGATTTAAGTTTAAAAAATATGGTTTTTTCTTTACATTGATTGCCACTAAATTCCATTATGGAGAAACTTTATTTTGATAAAGTCTCACACTGTTATGCCGTAATATTTACTCATGTCTACCATTGACAACGATTTTGAGCCATGTCACCTATGGTTGGAGACAATAGGTGACATGGCTCAAAATCGTTGTCAATGGCGCAGATGTATTCAGTCTCTGTAATCTTTCATATTCCTTTCTACCATTACTCATTCTATTTCACTCTTATACTTGTCAAAACTCTATTGATTCTCTTCATTCAACTTCTTGTCTACCTTTGTGTGCTATTTGGAACGTGGCAACTCGAACTGCTGCACTTCGGTGCCAAGTTCTATGTTGAATCCAGACAGACATGTCTACCAGTGCCCAAGTTCTCTTCTTATATCAATGATTGCCACTAAATACTGGTAAACACTGGAGGGCGAGTGCTGAACTTAGTGAGCCACCATTTCCACACAGCCCAGAAAAGCATAAGTGAGTAGTCGCTGCCGTCATAAGCTTATGTAACATTTCCATCTGAACTTCTTTAACTCTCTTCCAACATACTTATACTTCAGCTAACATGAATCGTCTAAAAAGGCACTAGTACTGCATGCGTAATACACATCTTAGTCATGACTGCACGAGGTTGATTGTAGTGTTCTGATTATCACGATGGAAAACATTGAACGTGAATATTTCCTAATATTTTGGCTGACACTTGTCGTGAATGTAAATGTGGAATGATTAAAGCTAATCATCGTTTATCACTTGTCTCACGGTTTAATTTTCACGATTTCCTTGTTTGAAGCTATGGCAAAATTGTGCAGGTACTTAGTATAACATATTGCACATTATCATTTCAACTGTATGGTTAATTAATTTCTTGCAGCTTTGCAAGTACAATTTCATACTGTTTTGTCTACTTACTGAATGAAATTAATCTTCATATGTTAAATTTTATACAGCAATTGTGTTATAAGAGTAAGAGTAGGGTACTATGATACAGTTTCATTTTAGTCCACTTATTAGATTAATCATACTGTGTTGATAATACTGTTGTGTCTCTCAAAATGTATCGATTAAAATTGTATTACAGTAATTAAGTTGAATAAAATAACGTTGCACTTTACTGTGATTTGTATTAAACTTTAGGAGTATATTAACTGGAAGTCGTCTGTGACAGCTTTCTTCATTGCTCACAACAACTGGATGAGTCTAAAATGTTGAGGAAATTGACATTCCATTTAAGGTTATAAGTCAACTTAGTTAGCTTTGATATCGAAGACTTTTCCACTAAAATATCCTATCCCCAGCATTGGCCTTTTATAGGACACTTCACATCTTTGATCTTGATTCGAAACGTTAAGCATATAGGGCAAACATTTTTTTTTATCACAGCAAATATCAACAATGATCTGCACTGTGAAGTCTGTCTTGTTTTGTCCTGGTCCAGATTAGCCTATAACCTATCCCTGCTTCGATTGTTACTCCTGCATGTGTATGTAGTCTAAAAGTTTACTGTATACGTGATTATAGGTTTACGCATCTTATCTTAATACCGTTCATTATCAAGACGTTGAAACAGTCGGAAGTAGGGTTCACAGTAGCAAAATATGCGTATAATTCATATTCCTTAGATATAGTGAATGTAACATCTTAATTTATGAAACATATCTTTGCAAAGTGCTCTTCAATCAGTTTCTAGTATTAACACCGATTTATTGTAACCACTGAACTTTGTATGAGATTTCATTTCTGTAATTAGTAGTTTATAGTCGTCAGCGTTAAACGGCATCGTCTTGAATTTCTGAATCCTTTGTAGGTCGTATATGTATATATATATATATATATATTATTCGAAAGAAGCTATGAGAAAAGTTGATCTTTTTTCGAAGATTATTTTAATAGTCATATTACTGTTTTAGTTCTCACTTTTTCTAAGTTTTAGTCTTTTAAGTGTACGCTTACTGCATATTAAAAAACAAATGTGTTTTTATTTTAAATATTTTCTAGTTCACTTAATCGATCTATCGATTTTTGTATAATTTTATTTTGTGAATTAAAGACAAATGATTTCTTACTTGGTGTGTTCGATTTTTGTAAGCGTCCTCATCATGATGGCGATGACCATGATGGATATCTCGTACCTGAATTGTGTTTGATAATATAAATTGTGGATTACTGTATGTGTATCGTCAAAACATTGGATTTTGAGAGTATTTATTCTTAAGTAGAGATTATATAATCACCTTTCTGTTTATCAAGAAATAAGATGTGATAATGTGCAATAAAGTGTATTCAAAACGTCATCCAGCCATTAATGCTGTATCGCTATGCGTTATATCAAATAAACTTATATAATGTAGAACAGAAATGTTTACTTTCCGAAAGTTATTGCAGAGTTTTAGCTTAATGGACAAAAGTCATGTTGAATAGATAGGTTCTAAACACAGCAATAATTATACCAAGTCCAGTCAATAATCTGCGTAATTTTTTGAGTTCCAACAACATACCAAAAAAAAGTTAAGGGGATAAAAAATTCCATAAAATGTTGGTCTAAATATGAATAATGAAAAACTTACGGGGGGGGGGGGTGAATTCAGAGAGATTTGAGATAATAAGCACAAAAAGACAGATAAATTTCATTGATCAAAGAGAACCAAAAAGATTTATTCCCACGTCATCTGTTGATTATGAGTTATATCATTGCTGTCGTACTAAATGCGACCGACTGGCTGATTTCAACGTAGAACTTTGCACAGAACTACAGCAGTTCGAGTTGCCACACTCCATGTAACACACAAAGCAAGAGGAGACATTAAAGGGAGATAATAAACAGAAATGTGAGGCAAAAAGAATAGTAATATGGAGGAACAATAGAATTTTATTGGAAAATATAAATCAGAAAGAGTGAATGTATCTGCGCCATTGAGAGCGATTTTGATCCATATCACCAAATGTCTCCAGCCATTGGCTTTACCATCCCGCGTACCCCAACTAAGAAGTCTACACTTCCCTACGTGGCTGGCTGAAACTAACTGTTGTGGATTTGATCGACTGATAAGGCCATGTTTTGGTTCGACCACCACTGGCTCTTTTTCAACCTGATCCTGTGTCAGCTAACACGTTTGTCTGCTCTGACGTTCAATCATGAGTGGTCGCGGCAAAGGTGGAAAGTCTTGCGCTGGTCTTCAGTTCCCAGTTAGTCGTGTCCATCGTCTTTTGAGCAAGGGTAACTACACTGAACGCGTTGGTGCTGGAGCCTTCGTCTACTTGACGGCCGTCCTCGAATATCTGCCGGCTGAAGTGCTAAAAGTGAACACTTCGTCAAACAGTTTTGTACCACCTCCTAAGCTTCGTAGAGTAAAACTGTTTCGTAATACAACCATCAGGAAACTTTCTGCTCATACCTAATGTGTTACCTTTGTATTTGTCATCAAATTCCCAACCCCGCTAACCGATTCAACTCTTCTGCTGCGCCGGCTAGTTCAATATTCGAATGATTCAATTTTTTTGTCAACAATCACAGGTGATATTTCTAGCAATTGGTAAGATAAAATGATTCGCATATGAAGGTTCAGTAGGAAATAATTGAACTGCTACATGTTGTGCTTGTTTCTTGTAAGATATTCAACTCTATGGTAGTGCAACCAACTTGTCTATACACTCCTTTGGTAAGATTTTCAACCAAACATAAAAGCATTACTTTGTAAATTCGTATATTCTAAATTTAAAATATGTCGTCATTTTTAGACAGTTGAAATATGTTAATTTCATTGCCATCAAGATGACATCTCAATATTCTTTATTATAGTCCCGATTCGGTTTATTCAAAGGAAACGGTTCATTAGATCAGTTACGCAGTAATGTAAATACTGTAACAGCTGTAATGCAGGAAAATACTCGATTGGCACTACAACGCGGTGATCGGTTAAACAATTTGGTTACCAAAACAGATGAACTTGCAGTCAACGTAAGTATTCTTTTATTTCAGTAAATAAAATATCATCGTAGTGTTAATCAGAACAAGATGATTTCTTTGTGAAAAATTGTTTTCTATAACTTCTTTACATATCCATGACTAATGTAATACTAAAATTTTGTTCAGGGACATGAAAATTATATGAAAAAACTGTATTGGTGTACATGTGTGTGATGGAATAATAGTCTGTTAGTTAACATTTTCAGTTGCATATATATGGGATGTAAATTCATTCAGAAAATAGGATAAAGTGCAAATAAGGCAGTCGAGAGACATACTAATTTATTTATAGCTAACATAAGTTTCTTTTGGAGTGGAGTTGTGAGTTATATTCAGTGTTGTAAGAGAAATATGAATACCACAAAATACATACAAACAAATGAGGCACCCTGAATGTAAGTAAGTTCGAGAGCTGACAGATAACAAACGTAGTGAAATTATTAGGTGATTGTGTACCTGTTGACCTTACAGGTGGCTAGGGTACACAAAGAAGATGTGTACTGTTTTTACGCTTAGAGATCTGGTTAATAATAAAATAAAATAATTCCTTTCATTGTCTATTGCTTCAACTTCGTGTAGGAGACGTAATTGTGTGCCTTTAGGCAGACTGTTTGGTTGCCGGCACACAAACGCAAATGACTCATCTATTTTGATGCAGGTTTCACCATCCAATAGTTGACATAAAAATGCACTATTTATTAACTGGGTTATTCCTATCCCAGCCAAACAGGAACATGTTCATGATTGCGTAAAGACGAATTCCTGCGACTACAACTTATATAACTAGCTCCTCAGGGGTAGCTAAATTTGTATACAGGCATTGATGTGGCCATCATTGGTAATTTATCTTTAATGTACTGTTGTGTATTTCTTCAGCAGTGAAAGTTCTTTCGATTGATCTGATCAACCTATGGCGTAATATATCACTGGACATATCGCTTTTGAACTGCACTCATAAATAAAGCTTTTAATTACTCACCGTATTCCGCCTTATTTTATCACTTCTGTTAGAAATATACTTCTTTACAAAATTGGTAGGATAATCATTTTTGTAGTAGGGTACTTTTAAGATTTTCAGTTTCTTCTTCAATGCTATTTTCGGTGCAAATGCGTCTAATTCTATGACTAAGACAATGAATTAAATTTCACTTATACTGTATGTGTATGGAACTATTGTCCGTTCTACTTCGCCTAATTTAACTGCTGGTTGCACATTATTGAAGACTAACATCAGTTGCTGCTTATTCAAGTTCTTATCACAAACGATCAACACGTCGTCAAAATAACGACAACAATATTCAAGTTTGTTCAACATTTCCATCAGGGGACCATCTTCTGATTTTGCTAAGTTGTTGGTTAATAAGGGACCTAAGGGGGGGGGGGACCATAGCAGTCCCATCTACTTGTCGGTAAAACTCCTTGTTAAATACAAAGTGAAAATCCCTATTTTAGCAGTAACTCTTAATTTTCATTTCAAACTTGGCATTATTGTACTGGTAACAACAGTCAACAACGATACTCTTCAATCTCCCTAAGTGACACTTGGGGGACGGTATTAAATTCTGAGCTTGTGAACAAGCAGATTTTCAAACTGGACTTCTGTCTCTAAATGATCAGTATGTAGCCTTTTATCACAAAACCAAGGATCAAGTGAAAACCATTCCATAGCAGTCTTATCTAAAGCAACCCTTGAATAGTGGAAAACACACCTTTCGACGTTATTGGAAAGATAGAATCCAGATAATGGTATGGGAAGTTCATGATCATCCCACACATTTAAAGGAATTATTTATGGAGAGAGAAACTGTGAAACAAATCCAACCAACAAAAGGTTTGGATACACTGTTGCTGTTAATCCGTATTTGTCATCTGAACTTTGTGTAATTGTCATTGAATTATTATTATTATTATGATTATGATTGATTGAGGTATTTACCGTTCCGTAATGGAATAAATGGCGGAAAAGAAGAAATGAGAAGGAAAAATTGAACAATCAGCCTTTGCGTGATACTTACTTGGGAAAATAGTAGCTTTGGATTTCTGCTGAAATTGTCTGAAATAACTATTAACCAGTGTTACTTCATTAATCAGCATCCTAATTCAAGTTTTACAGACATGGCGCTGTCCTTAGGGTTCGTTTTGAAACCTTTTTTCATTAGTGAAAGTTACATTAATGAATCACTAGGGTGTAACCAATGTCGTACTTTCTAATCGCTAGTGATGACTTTATGTTATTGATCATGTGGTCACCAATAATAGGAGACTGACCTTCCCCGTTCACTTGGATTTGGCTTAGAATAGATATGGCTAAGATGCTTTTCTTCTCATTCAGGGTGCAGATGCGCCTTCGTGATGAAATGCCAATAAACACAAAGTCTTATCCTAGGTGCGCCAACCATCTGACATTTGCAGGAGTTATGGTACATTACATACTAAAGCTGCAACAAGATTTCAACTAAGATTCCTGTGTGTGCGTCCGCTTAATTGATACTATCAGCAATACTGTGTAGACGAGTGTATTTCAACACAATGTAATAGGTGAGAATCAGGTAAAATTACGCATCATTAATTCAGAAAAGTCAAGCAGATTGTCTATAAATTTGTGTAGTCTCATGCTTATTTGGTTAAAACAGAATATAGTTGTAGTATATACACAACTCGTACTGCAGTATGATGTTTCTCATTTTATGCACCGGTTATAAGCCTACTTTACGTGTTAAGTGTTGGACGTTATAAAATGTTATTTAACCAATAATTATATGTAGAGTTGTAAGTTAGTTACCTCGGTACTCAATCGATTAGCTGTAGAGATAATTGTTTGAAACTGTACTCCAGGCCATTTATCATTTCACGGTAAACATTGCATAAAATAGTTTCTGTTAACACCCTAATGTCTATGGATGTGTACGTGATTATCGATTAACCGTTTATTATTATTATTATTATTTTTTATGCTTTAAAATTCTCTTTATACTATATTACATACTCATTTATTTTCATCCTGTGAACAATTGCCTGTAATTTCTCCATCAATTACATTTAAGTGCGAGGAGAAATAAACTACTGAGAAGTTTATAACCTTTTCATATGCTCATCAGTAGGTGAGACTAATAGGTTATAATAGAGTACTTGCAATCTTTTTTTGAGCTGTTTGATTTGATTTTATTCTGGTTGTTGGGCTAGGTTTTACTCATTTTGTGACGAGTAGTCCACTTATCATGCTGGGACCGGCACTACTCATTACTTCTCTAAACTCTCTGCAATTAGAGTTGGTCTGAACCGGTGACTCATTGTTCGGAAATCAGATGCATAAACCAGATTTCTGCAAATTGACAACTGTTCTCATGAAATCTTCGTTACAGTTAAAATGTCAGTGATGTTGGTTCTTTAAACAAGTTCGAAATCTGTCTGTCAGCTTTTCAGGAGATATCAACACCGAAATATTTAAATGTGGAAATTGTTATGTCCTGTCTGACTTTGCTCTTCGACACAAGTCTAATTTAACTTACCATTTTTTATCCTTTTTTAAATTCCTAAAAGTGTACTTCACTTAATGACAGCTAAACAGTGATAGGAAACTTTAATTTTAATTCTCAGTCGATAGATTTCAATTAAGACACTTAGGACTAAGTAGCTACTATACTGGCAGAATCTGGTGATCAATTCTCTTAAGGATGATACCAAACAGAAAGTGTAAAATTGTAAATAAACAATATTTATACGTAGTAATATAACTTGTTTATTGTTTTCCTTTCAATCGATTTCTCTCTCTCTCTCTGCGTTAAATGATATACCAAGGTAACGCGTTTTGTTTTCCTTCGCAACCATTTTCTTCACTGCAGGGTCATATGTCAGGCTATTGTTTAGAATTTTATTTACTCCCGTGTAAACCTGTTTTCACGTTTATTTTCTCTATGTATTATTATTATTTTTCGGTGTAATATGCAGAGAAACATTTGCTTATGGTAGTCGATTGCTAATTTCCAAAATAGTATTATATTCTCTTCATTAGATCTGTTCAGACATACATCCTGTTGCTGGTAGATGCCTTTATTGAAGTAACGAATCCTGTATTCAAAGCCTGTTTCATTCACCTACTTTCTGTCAACCGTGAATAGTGTACTGTAAACTAAGATTTTGAGTATTGTTCATAGTTTAGTTAATGAACCTATAGTCGGCAGATGAGCTGGATGATATTAATGTTTTCAAAGGAATCTCCAATACCGAAGTTGATTTTCAAAACTGTAAACTTATGCTTGAATATTAGTGGTGTTTTATATCAGGGAGAATTTTAAAATTGCTATTTATAGTAAGTTGTAACCACAAATGCATGCATATAAAGAAGAATTCAAGTGTTCAACAGTATGAATAAACAAAAGTGAGGTGAATTAAATTCGGTTATAATTAGTGATGCATAACAAATTAAATAAAAATAGTTAAATAGTTATCAGTGAGGAATTAGGAAGTTAGGTATTTTGCAGGAAGCTGAAAGATACAAAATAAAGCATATTTAGATTTACGATTTGAAATGTGATATGCGTAGACAAGTTACTTCTAGATAGACTTTCAGTTTTAACTCGTGTATAGCCAAGGATTCAGCATCTTATAGGCTACTAAGAAGTTATCTCCTACTACGATTTGCACAACCAGATAGGCTGTTTAATGAAATTGTTGGTCAGCTTGTATATTCACCTTCATTGAATTATAATAAACAACGTTGTTGGCATCGGTAATCACAAGGTAAGACACAAGCACCCGAGTTGCACAGGAGCAGGATAATTTACCTGTAGTGATAGTTTTCTGTTCTCTATACATGTGTTGACAACGGAACAACCTCTATGCGTAGTTGAACACAGTGTTGGCAGGTAAAATGCTGTTCTGATAACTCTTATCAATTTGATTTTCAATTTCTCATTAATTATCTCAGCATTTATAGTTTCAAACTCATAAACAACTTCTTTCTCTAAACATTTTAAAGTGTTTATTAACCAGCTTTCTCATTTAAGTTTCTTAGTATGCGTTTTGAGTTAATGTCAACCAAATTAAGACATGTTTATCGGGTGCACATCATTGGTTTACTTGAATTTATGGGCATTTCAGTCAACATTTGCGTACGTGAAGCAAACAGTCCCAGCTAAAATTGATTTCTAAAAACAACAAACATTTGAAATATTCACAATAAACAAGAAGTTTGTTGAATACAAATGTGTCTCATAAGAAGTAATATGCAAATTCGCGTTCTGTTGATTTCTCTTGCTTTCATTTACACATTTTGAAGATGAAATAGTGATGTGAAATAAACATGTGGAATTAGATGCAAAGCATTGGATACGTCTTATCTACGAGCAGTAATTGATCCATTATGTCTCACTTTTTCATTAAACTCTCTGAGTCTAGTATTCATCCGATGAAATATTTCAATCAGGTTGTGTTGTGACGTCTCTTTTGCGCTTACCACCTTAGCGAATTCGCTCTCATCATGTCGAAGTCGTGGTCTTCTCGTAATATAACTCCTCCTTGTCAGTTAGTTATATTCATCCTGAGATATTCACGAGGATTATCATAATTCGTTTTTATTCGTTAATCTTTCCCGCCGATTTATATGACATTTTTCTGTTTAAAAGTTCATATGCTCAGTTAACCAGGGTAGATTTTAAGTGCTCAAAGTACTCTAAAGACTCGAACGTTAGATCGTCCATTTGATAAAAAATATCGCCGAATTGATTATAAGTGATTCAGAATTTAAGACTGGAAATCCAGTTCTTGATTTGAACCGATAGTGATATGTATATTGAAAGAATTACACAATATATATTTTACTCGGGACGTTGTAAAAACGTGTAGATGGAGTTTATCTATATGTGAAATCTTGTTATTCTGTTCTTGAATCTGTCGTTTCCCAAGTCCTGCTAATTTCAGCGTTCTACCTTAGTCATAAGAATGCATTTATGCATGTATGTGTTCAGTTCAAAGTTAGCTATGCTTAATTAGTTTTCACAGTTGTCACTTGGAACTTGTAATTGCTACTGCTTTGATCCTTTTTCAGCTGGGTTCACCTGACTTGATACATGTTATATTACATGATTTTCATCAGGAAGTTAGCTACACTTGTGTGATGTTGATTAGTAGTAATGGCATTCAGGAAGTATGCCTTTTCAGCTCTTGATGCGCATAGATTCTGTTGAGTAATGTCAAATAAATATTGACGCAATGAAAATCAACTAAGATGCCAGTAAGGAATGATTAGTTGTATCAAACTAATGAAAAAAAGAACAATGTACACATGGAGAATAATAATAAGATAAGCCATACCTGCTGCATGAGAGGTAGTTACCGTGGTTCAGGAGCTCTGAAGTTTACACTGATGGATATTGTGTTCTGTTTTCTTCATATAACGTAACATATGTGCACTCATTTGACGTGTTCTCAATAGGATAAGTGTTCTGTACTACTGACCACTAGGAAACAGTTATATATACTTTTCTTTCCTACTCTATTCCTCTTTGTTGGAGAAGAGGATAACATCAGTTTCCATTAGCTGTAAGTGTTTATATTTCCTTTCATATCTCTTCATATTTATGTATGTATATATATCTACATGTACATACCTTTTTTATAGGCTAATCAATTTCAGACAACAGCTACAAAGGTGGCACGGAAGACTTGGTGGGAAAATTTACGCATGAAATTTATTATTATCGGTATCGTTGGTGGTCTACTGCTTGTCATTGTAATTATTATACTTTGGCAAACAGGAGTTCTTGCTAGTAGACCGAAATGAAAGAACGGAAAAAAAATAAATCAAAATTCAACCAGATAAAAATAAACAAAACAACATATCCTAACTGGAATCTGAGATGATGAAGTGTTTTTGTTAATGTGTTTTTACTGGACACTATGTGATTTGATTTCGATTGCTGTTCCTTCTTTACTCTTTCACCCGCCCCCCCACTACCACCCCACTCTCTCTCTGTCTCTAACTTTCTCTTGGACTTTGTGGAAGATGAATACTATTATTATTAATATTATGATTATGATTATTGTTGCTGCACAACATGTCAAACATTCTATGCTATACACTATATGTCCTTGTTTTTCTTCTCTTCTTTCACTTGATTGAATGAACCATATTCTCTCAGACTCATTCATTGAAGTTGTGTTGTTCTCTTTTAGGCGGAAGTTTTAATTACACTACATATCATATAATTTATAGTCCATTTCGTTAGCAATGATGATTTATACTGGCAAGACATATATACATATATATATGTCTTTTGTCACTGAGATTCTGTTACTGTTACCTAACAATATTGGTTTTGTGCAAATTTCATCCTTTTTTTTTCAATGTCAACGAATGATAAATGGAAGCGGTTTGCTTATTCTCATTTGATGATGAATTGACACTATAATACACTACACTTATTCTTTAATCGTTGCGGGCGAACGCGCGCGTGCGCGTACGTGTGTTTGTATGCACTTAGGTTGTGTATTGATGGAGCTTTACACTGACGATTTTCTATTTTATCTCTGTTCTCCTCTCCTCCCCTCTCTCCCTTTTTGCTACACACATCTCTACTGCATTATCATTCATTTTATTCTTTAATTTTTTTTTTTTTTGATATTATATATTACCTACTAGAGTAATAATCATGTTTTCTTTCTTTTTTTTATAATTGAGAAATTTTTTTGAACTGTCCAAGGATTTTTCCTTTTTTTATTGTTGTTGTTGTCTCAATTAACACACTCTCATATACAATACCATCCTATCAGATTTTTGTTTGTTTGCTCAAGAAAAGAATACATATTATACGATTAACACTTTTTTTTTGCACGAAAAATAAACTGTTCGATTTGGTTTTTTTCTCTCAAAGAAATGACAGTATATTTTTTGTCTTGTGTTCTGTCTTTATTCTGTGCAGTATATTCGTGTGCGTGAGTGAGTCAGTCAGTGTGTGTGTGTGTATACCTTTGCGTATGCAACATACTTTTCTCTGATTGGAAAAATGGTCAGATCTCGCTTGTTGAAACGGACGGTTTGTTTGTTAAACACTTGGTGATTCTCATTCTCAACAAATTAAGGTGAAGAAAACAAAGGAAAAGAAAAGGAAAATGTCTTTTTTTTCTTAACAAAATATTTAGGAGATCAGATTGAAACTATTGTTTTTCAGTAAATGTTATTAAATCTTCCTTAAATTCGCACTATTAGGCTCATAAGCAGGTGTCAGTCCAATTGTTTGTAACGTTTAAGTAAAAGTTATTTCAATGCAGTGAATTGTTTTGTTGCTGACGTTTTTTTTTGGAAGTAATCCGATGATAAGTCTAAAAAGGATACGATGTTATGTTACTTATGTTGGCACAGTGTAACCTAGGTGTGTTGATGTAGTTAAGGTCCTTCGCGTTTGTAATATGTGTATTTTCTGACTAGCCATAGTCTCATGTATATGAGAAATGTACTCAGATGTCACTGGAATTCAAATGTGACCTAGAATATTATTTTCTGCAAGGTAAGTAGAGTAGAGTTTAGAGTATGTATGCTCAAACTTCTTCCGTTAAGACACTTCTAGATAAGTAGTTATTTGACAACTAACGTTTTACAGTTTAAACTAATCATGATAAATTTCATGTCACTGATTTCATTTGAGCCCATCTAGTTGTTTCACAAACATAGCACTGGAAGTTAATCTCGCTGCAATGGTCGCAAACGTGCAACTCTTCTGTACTTGATCTGTCGACTGTCGGTTCTACTATATGATGACAAGGCTTCATTAAGGTCTACCTGTTCGCGCTAATATGCCAGCTATTGTTGAAAACTCGAAATACTGTGTCGGTGATTTGTTAACATTATATGACTTAAGTGATAACTACTTATATATATATATCTCAAATTTGAGATAAACAGATGAATTGTCTAACTATAGAGACCAGCTGATCTGCACGAAATTCGGAGCATCTCATTTATTGATATAGATATTGCTTGTGATATTGTATCGTGTGACCTTCATATCTATACCATTTTGACGAAAAGTACACATGATTAGTGACTACTTTGCCTGGTCGATACGTTTCTATTTGTTTAAGTAACAAAGTTGTTTATGTTTATCAAACTTGTCACTTTGTGCATATTATTTAGATCCTTCACAGTTATTTCATAGGCCTAACTGGATTGCCCTATGTTTGCCTAAATCCCATAATTATTACATGCATTTATCGCCAGTGGGGTTTTAGATGCATTGTATTCAGTTTGAAAGCACTATTGATTACTGACATCTGATTCAAGTGCATGATGCCACCATACCTTTATATCACAGTTAGTTGTTAGCAAAAAGCCACTGTCATGTGATTTTGGTTGCTAACTGATCACTGAAAATTGAAAACTAGTTGTACTACCGTGGGATACAAACCGGCTATTCAAAATGAATTTCGCTCCAAAGCATATAGATCCTGCTGAAAATAGTGATAAAGCGTCTGACATTATTCAAATCGTTATCATTGCTCGTTTTTTTTTATTATGCAGCTTCATTCAAGTGCTTATATGCGCTTAATAAGAATAATCCAGATGGTTTTGAGAACATTTCTGTTATTAACTATTGTGTTATTCACACAATCGATCCTTAGTAATATATTGTGTCTGGAAAGTATTCCCTAATAGGCACTTCATAGAATTTGGTAGTTTATAAAAAAGTATTTTCATTGCTCTGCAGAAACATTCGTCGGTGCTTTATGATATTCATATATATCCTGTAGTATTCATTTAAGCGAAGTTCACTGGACAAATGACAGCTCGATGATTTAATTGTCAGATTTGCAGAAATGGATTGACTGCGGTGCATTTCTTATTGGGAATCCTTCTCTTCCACATGCTTATCCAAAGTT
Source organism: Trichobilharzia szidati (assembly GCA_944472155.2). Classification (NCBI taxonomy): domain Eukaryota; kingdom Metazoa; phylum Platyhelminthes; class Trematoda; order Strigeidida; family Schistosomatidae; genus Trichobilharzia; species Trichobilharzia szidati. The sequence goes on along the minus strand of OX235279.1, from coordinate 86,740,529 downwards.
ACAATGCTAACGTATTCAATACCAATACTTTGCATGCTTCTAACCTCAGTGAGGTGCGTCGGTGGCACAGCGGTTAGGACATTCGCCGACCATGCACATGGTCCGGGGTTCGATCCCCGGCCGACGCACTCCTTTGCCTCGCTAAACCAGAAATAAAGCTGATAAAGAGGAAAGGTTGGGAATGAGGCTAGCAACCTCATCCTGTAAAAATAAACACTGCTACAGAAACTTCAAGCCTCCAGCTTGAAGCCCTATGTTCCACTGGGAACGTGAAGGAATAAAAAAACAACCTCAGTGAGACACTAGTAGTTGTCTAAACCATTGAACTGAATGAAGTGTTTGCAATAAAATGGCTCATTTCTGAATGTTAAATAAAGCAATATATACACAGAATGACAAGTCAACGTGCATAGCTGTGTTAAGTCAGTGTCAGCACAGTGTTGTTGTTTTTGGTTTAAACCAATTACCATCTGGTGTTTAGACCACTGTTATCTGGTTAACCAACATTGTCCGTTGGTATGGGTGTTTTCCGACTGCTCATCATGTCAGTCAGAAGTATGCAGACTTTTAACTTAGTATCCCAATGTCATGTATAATGTCAAGATGGAATGCATATTTTGCAATTTCAAGGGGAAATAAGATGAAGGGTAACCTCTGTATTTCACCTCCGCTTATACTTGATCTGGTGGTTGCTTTCAAATTCTTAGGCCTGTATTTATTGTGCTTAGATCAGCAGACGTTCGCGATTGTGTCGCAGATTGCGTCTGTCAGGTCCTACAAGTGAGTCACCTAATGAGAAGTACTCTTCAGACTTAGTCTGATTCGGTATTTTTTTCAAACTGTGGTGTTAGTAAAAGCTGTTATCAAAAATACTTTAAATTAGTCAGTCAGTGTGTATATGTACGAAACTTTTGAAGTCAACGGAATTACTATAATTGTTTCCAACTTTTTTCGCTAATTTGTTTGAAAGTGTTGACATAAATGGTTTACATTGCATTCACACCCTTAAAGATTTGTTTTCTGCTGTTGCCACAGCATGTGTATCATGTTTTGTTATTTCCATGTATAGGGTAGTACTGATGTCGGTGACCTAACTGCCTCGAAGTTTTATGCTATACTTTTTCATACAAAAACAACATGGATGCTACTTTTGCTGTTTAAACTACTTCCTTGCCCATTATAGTGCCTTTGCATTTTTTCCCCCTACCTTTGTGTGCTATATGGATTGTGGGATCTTAAACTGCTGCACTTCTGTCCAAAGTTCTATACTGAAACTCAATGGATTAGTCAGTGTGAGCTACTGCCATCAGCCACATCAATTAAGGTGTTGACTTTTCAAGGTATTTGTATCTTATAAGGTCTAAGAAATAAATAGATTGTGGTAAGATAAAATAATAGGTGATAACACAACGTAACCGTTCTCCAATAAAACTCTTTTGTTCTTCCATATTACTATTTATTTTCCCTCACACTTCCGTGTAATATCTCCATTTTGAACTTCTCTTTACTCTCTTCTCTCGCCTTGCGTGCCGCATGGAGTGTGGTAACTCGAACTGCTGCACTTCTGTGCAAAGTTCAATGTTGAAACCAATCACTTAGTGTCAGTCCACTTTTACAATGCTTCATTGCCAACTATTCATGCCTTCGTTCTTTTTCATTAGTACCATTAAACAGTTATCCATGTGAAACCAGGGGAACGACATACACAGGTACATATTAAATCCATCGAAATTGGCGTTCTATCCTTTCAGAGTATAGTCTAGGTCAACACACAACCATTCAGTAACAATAAATCTGAGCCTCTAATAAATTAAATAATTACGGAATGGAACAAAATTGGACTTGAAAACTAATTAACAATGAAACAGCTAAATATTGTCTATGATTCGTTATGTTTTATCAGCAGTAAGAAAATAAGCCGTTTGCTGTGTCGTCATCATTGACTACGATGTGAGTTTTGCTGTCTGCGAAACATAGGTATTATTACAGACTTCGTTATAGTATTATTATATTGTTCCCTTGGGTTCCTAGTGGAACATAGGGCTTCAACTACACGTCTCCACTTGTTTCTGTCTTCTGCTGTACTTTTCACCTGCGTCCATGTTAGTCCATACTGTTTCAACTCCTCTTCACACGATCTCCTCCATGTCACCCTTGGACGTCCCACTCGCCGCTTCCCTTTCGGGTTCCACTCGAGCTATGGCCTGACGCGTGGTGTCACCCAGCGGCCTCCTCGGCGAGTGTCCAATCCATCTCCACTTTCTCCTGCATATTTGTTGGGCGATTGGTTCTTGTTTTGTTTGTTCCCATAGTTTCTTGTTTGTGATTCTTTCCGGACATCTGATCTTCAGTATAGAGCGAAGACAGTTGTTGATAAAGGTCTGCAACATGTTAGAAATATTCTTTGTGACCTGCCAAGTTTCTGATCCGTATAGAAGAACTGGGTTCGTCGGTGGCACAGCGGTTAGGACGCTCACCGACTATGCACATGGTCCGGGGTTCGATCCCCGGCCGACGCACTCCTTTACCTCGATAAGCCAGTAATAAGACTGGTAAAGAGGGAAGGTTGGGCATGAGGCCAGCAACCCCATCCCGTAAAAATAAACTCTGCTACAGAAACTTCAAGCCTCTAGCTTGAAGCCCTATGTTCCACTGGGATCGTGAAGGAATAAAAGAAAATAGAAGAACTGACTTGACGTTTGTATTGAAAATCCGAATTTTGTTGTTGATGCTGAGTGACGAAGATTTCCAGATTGGTTTCAGGTTGATGAATGTGTTTCTCGCCTTTCCGATTCTCGATTTGACATCCTCGTCCGTTCCTCCTGTAGTTGAGACAATGCTCCCTAGATAAGTGAATGAAGTAACCTCTTCCAAATTCCTCCCTTTGATGGTGATTGGCGCTGGATGTTGCTGTTGTTGTTGTTGTTGGTTATTTTCATAACATCCGTCTTGTCTATGTTCACCTGGAGTCCTGTCTTTGCTGCTTCTTCGACCAGTTTGTCGGTTTTCGCTTGTAAGTCTTCAATTTTGTGTGACATCAAACATAAATCATCCGCGAAATCCAGGTCTTCTAGATTCTTCACATCGGTCCAGGATATCTCTGTCTTCTCGTTTCCCACTGTATGACGCATAATCCAGTCCACCACAATTAGGAAAACCTTCAAATACTTGAACATTGGTAGAGTAGTATTATTATAATAGAATGGGATTTTAACCCTTGTATTTTCAGGTGAATGGGACTCCTCTTACTCATGTTTATCTGGTGTTAACCAAAACGTGCAAAACCAACTAATGTGAGTATTAGGTGTAAGACAGCTAACGCTGTTATAACCGAATAAATCTACCTATGCCTCTGACTATTGGTTTTACCTCATATTGAGCTAAAATTGTTTGTTTCAGTCATGTAACTGCACGTCCCAGAACGGTTCACACTGCTTAACTTGTTCGCGTCTCAATCGTAATACTGCAACTTGTTATTTGCTATGAGTTTCCGTCCTTCCGTGTATTAGCTTTCTGTAGCTTTCGGTTTTATTATAGATGTTAAGTTTGCCAAGTTAGATGAATATGTAGTAATTCCGGATGTCGTGCTACTTGTTAAATTCTGGAAAGTACTTAGCTAATTTAAATTCTCGTTATTTTTTAAAATCTTTTGACCCAATTTAATTCACGCAGTTATTTATGAGGAGTAAAATTGAGAGTATCATTAAAAATGAGACTCATTTTGATATTCCGTAGTATTATGTACAGCCTATGTGCTAACTTCGGTACCTTTAGAACAAGGTTTATTATGACTACCGAAACTCAAGAGAAATTTGTGTCTTCTGACCAGTGTGATCTAATCGCAAAGCTTTTATTGTCCTCCACAACAACTTTAGCGTTAATTTCCGAATGAAGTGAACTTTTGGATCTCTTCATGAATGGCCTTGATTACTTGTCCTCAGAGATGTAATTGCCGCTGCCTAATGTGTATTGGTGTTAGTCTTCCGATCGAATTAATTTGGCGTTGTGAAGCCTATGTCTACAGTTTTTAAGTCATGGCTTTCCAGCTTCTTTCTAGCTGTCCTTTGCTGTTCGAATTCACCTTTATATGCTTTTAGAAAAGCTATCCACCATCACATGAAGTTAGTAAATAGGACTTGTCTGGCATAGGTTTGGAACAATTGGCCAGCTTAGTGGATTTCGAGAAGAATACTAGTGATTATCAAACTTTACAAAAATTGCAGAATAACTGGATAAATAATTCATGAAGAGCTATCTAGAGTCATTTCAGGTTGAAAATGAGTTGACAAAGTGATCACTCGACTCCGATGGCTAAAATACTGTCAAACTTATTGCAGGTTAGCAATCCATTGCATTCTATGGGAGTATGGCTATTTTCGATTCGTCAAAATTTTTTTTCTTGAAATTTCGGTCACATGTGTCCGTTAGAAGTTTATGGAAATCTTGAAAGACAGGTATATAGAATATCAGGCAGAGAGGAGGCATATCACCTATCATCATTGTTCTTATCCACAGTGTTAGATGGGGTTTTCCGTTTAACTCTGTTGTTTAAGACATTCTGAAAAGCAACTTTGAAAGATTTACGCGGTAGTGGTGGTACTGATGCGGTACCTAGAGGAAGACCTGACTTTCCTAGTTTGAGGATATGCATCGACTCTGTGTGTTTACAGTTATTGCCTGTGTAGGATTACTTGCATCCGTCGACAAACTCATCGGGGGTAATTATGAAGTCTAGTGATATATGTATGTGAATACGTTGGACATTGTCTTTCAACTAATGACTTCATCTTAAAACATTGGATTCTGTGTTTCGAACATATGTTACGAGTGTCACGTCAATAGCTTCTTCACCGTTTGGTTTCTGTTACTGGGACCTGATGCAAGAAGAGCAGAAGTGATTTACCCATGAAATGATGTTTAGACGTGACGGATACTTGTGTTTTCTGTTAATGCATCGTGACTCTTGAAAGAGTTTTAGAGATCACGCAACTCAATTGATGTGTAGTCAGACGAAAACAAGTCGGGTGTCACATGTTTATATTCAGATGGTGGTCAAGGTCAGTCCGGATATTTTCACCCACGCACTAGCCATTGGTTATATATATATATATATATATATATATAATTGTTTTGTTTGGTATACTCGCTTCTTATACGGATCCTGCTAAATATACTTCCCATCTCACGTCATTGTGTGTTCCGACTTAATGTAGAGCGGACTGGGGAAACAGGTAGCTGACGTATAATGTTGTTGGCATAGTCAAGCGATATTCGTGATCAGCGCATCTAAGTTCAGCATCGGCGTCCCTATCTTATTCCAGGCTCACTGCTGTCACAAAATAATGAGGTCGTGCAATCATAAAATCAGTGACCCAGCGTTCGGTTCACAACCGAAACCAATGATATTTATGCTTCAGTTTAACTATTCTTCGTACTTTGAGGAGTAGTGTACATGACAGTAATGTTTATCCGTTTAACCAGCTGTTTTACAACTGTTAATAATAAGAGCAGTAAAACTGATAATGTCAGAAAATCGTAACTTTTTTGTATCTGGGGGTTGTTTCTCTACACTAACAACCAATAAGCATATTCTTGAGGCAAAATTATTGTCCTCTTTCTGAATTCGGTCTACTTTTTGGTTTTTTGCACATATAGATGGGTTGTTATACATATATTCAACATGCTTTCCCGATGATTAATTCTTTCTTCCTAATTACAGTGCACCACAGTGTCTAAATGAAGTCAGCACTGAAGACATCATTCAGCCTGATGACTCAGTGTCTACGATCAGATACCAAGCTCAGAGAACATCCAATAACTTCCATCCTTTTCGCAAGATACAAGTTTTGTCTGTTGTTTCGGTGTCATAAGACCAACTCAGTAACCATATTGCTCAATTGATCAGTGGATGTCGATCAACATGCATAAGACTGACTGGAGAATAGTTGTTAAAACTATACTTGCAATCGCGAACACTGAAAGTTAATCTATAAGTTAGCATTTGTAACCTTTCAATAACTATGATCAGCATCGCCATAACTAAACGCTGTCGACTAGTTAGTTATATGTGAAGCTGTTCTATCCTTGTCTTCCACTGATCATAGTCACAAGGCTCAACATAAACGTTCTTCTGTGTATGGGAAGAGAGAGACCAATTGTTGAATCTTTTTTGTTTTTGTTTTTTGAAAGCAAACTAATGCACGATAACTGCAATAGAGGATAACTTTTCTTCACCAGCGAAAAAGTAGTGATTGTACCAAAAAATAAATAAATCATTGAAGGTTACTTATATGCACTAATATGGTTATACTGAGCATTAATTCTACTCTCTAGTAGATTCTATATCTACAGACTGTTGGATTGAAAAGTTGACATTCAGTCTGCAGAATACAACTTCAAATAACGTCCCATTCATTTCAACCTTGGTAGTATAGCAAACAATCCCTCACACATTAGTCATTGCTCATACTTTTATCTATAAGACTTTATAAGTCAAATGATTCTTACTATACAATATATATATATATATATATATAGTATCACCTTTGTACCTGATAGAGATCATACAGTATGGAGGAGAATAGTAACAATATTATCCAAATTCTTTTCTCTCACATAAGATATATATATATCCAAGGCTTCTCTAGTAAAAGTTTTACTTTTTAATTCAAATTAATATTGTATATGTATATTTCACTGGATTTACGTAATGTGTTAGGTACTAATCATAAATTAGTTGTTTTCAGTAATTCTCTATCTTTTATAATGTAATCAAGACTTTATAGTTAGTTACTAATTAACCGATGAATAAAATCTCTTCTAGGTAAAACGTTTTCTTTCTTCATATATATATATATATATATATATATATATATATATATATATAGCGAAACATTGAAAAAGATCACCTTTATTTTGTGTGTGTATCTGTGTTCCAAGTAACTTTTGATTTAAATTAATGACTCTTATCTTAGTTGTGAATTTTTTTAGTGAAAGAGTATTTCTACCACTAATTGTAAATCTAACGTATTTAATAATTCGATTACTTGTTTGCAAGATAACTTTACATATATATATATATATATATATATATATACTCAGCAAGTAAGAAGTTATATCAGAGAATGGCTGAACGGAGAGATAAACATCTCCATTATGAACACATTCAATGAAAAGTTCATCACTTTGTGCATTTCTGACAATAAAATAAACTTCAACATCATAATTGTCATCGGCTATTTTGATTTTGAACCATATCTGTTAACGTTATGCTTCATCTCATGCGTACTAAATCGAATATTGTGATGCATCAACGGTTACTACTTTCCAGAACACATGTATCTTTCACTTCTAAACATCATGTCATGGATTAATCACTTTTGAACTTCTTCTTCTACCTGATCTCAGGAGTAGCAAACACTGAAGCATGAAGAAGCCGTTGGTACAACACTCGTAACATATCTTTGAAAGACTGAAGCAAAAGTGACAAGATTAAGTCCATTGAATCCAGATACATACAACGTCCATGAGGTAGGCGACTGTGAAAGGAGTAATCTTACACAGGCGGTGATTATCAAACATACACAATCGGTGCATATTCTCAAGTCTAAATTATCGAGTCTGGCAGTCGTAGAAGAAGACTACATGCACTGGAACGATGTTAAACAGATCCGTATTTAGTGCTGCGCTTCCCATTATCATTCACCCATTTTTCACAAACATTCACACATCTACCATGGTACAGGAATTCACTGTAATAATGCGTCATCAAAGTGAATGCTTGTACCGGGTACTAGAAATCAAAACCAATTCTAACTATTTTTTGTTCGATATTTGTGTTCCTTACCTAATAGTCCCTTAGTCATCCTTTCATTGTTTCACTTATCATTTATTCGTGTAACTAAAATTAGTTTACTGAGTGTAAATTTAAAAGTTTGAATTGAAATGCAATCAAATAGATAGGTTTAGAAGATTTCGCAGAAATGAACTTGTTCAGTTTGCCACATTTCGAAGCACCACATATGTACGAAGTAGAGAGAAATAAAATATCGCTACAGTAAATCATCTACACGAGGAAGAAAGTTGATAATAAAATAACTGCTACTGAAAACTCACAAAACTTCAAAAATAATGAAGAGTGATCAATTTAATTGCAATTTAACAGTTAGTGATCTCGTGGCTTGGTGACATGTTTTGTCCTGAACATACATAATCCTCGACAAACTTCATCTTCGAAATTTTGTAGATCAAATTTCCTCTTTCAACCAACATTCCAATTCTCACCCAAGTCTGTGGTTTCATTTGATTCAAGAAAAGCTGATGAGAAGTGATATGTTGACGAAGAATTGTAACCCTGTTTCTTCTGTCCAGTAGCCGCATATTTTATGACGGTGAAATGTGAAAGTGTGGACTTCTGAGTAGTCTCCTTGTTCCCTTCAGTTTCGGCTGGAATATAGGGCTTCACCGACATATCTCCACTTTGTTATATTTTCTGCTCTCCTCTTCAGCTGGGCGCACGATTGCCCATAATCTCTCATCTCTTCCATTCCACACGATCTCATCCATGTAACCTTCGCACCGACGACTCACTCATCCGTCGTTTCCCTTTCGGGCGTGCGTATCTTGCCTCTCCGATTCTGACTGGCTGGCTGGCTTTCACATCTCCATCCGTTCCGACTACCTGTGGTTGAAACCGGGCTTCCTGACTGGATAAGTGAAGGACGTAACCTCTGTTAAATCTCTCCCGTTGATGGTGATTGGTGCTGATGGTTGTTGATGATGTTGGTTGTATTTGGTTATCTTCATCACCTCCATCTTCACCTTCTCTATATTCACCTGGATGGCGTCCTATCCTCCCTGACTGCTCCTCCAGTCCACTTGTTGGTTTTCGCCTGCAAGTCTTCGAGTTTGTGTGACATTAGATACAAATCATCCATGCGCGAAATCCAGATCTTCTAGAGTCTTCTCATCGGCGGTCCAGCATACTCCTATCTCCTCGCCCTATCCAGTTCACCACAATTAAGAATATCACCATTGGTGATAATAGGCAGGCTGCCATGTCTTACTCACTCCTGTCTCCACTTCGTACGTTTTGCTGGGATTTCCTTTGTGGATCACGTGACATGTGTCATCATCATCACACAGCTGTTGAATGAGTTCGATAAAAGCTTTGGGTACCGCACTCCGTAGAGTTGAAGCAGTTTCGACGTCACTTCTCGGTCAATGATGTTCTGTCTGTTAAAGGACTTTTCGATGTCGATGAAGTTGAAGTATAGAGAAGTTTGACTGCAATTCTATGCTTTGTTCTTTGATGACGATGTGTAGAGTTGCAATTCGATCAACACATGATTTACCTTTCCTGAATCCAGCTTGTTCCTCGTGGTTGGCGGAGTTCTGCATCCAGTTTATCTTTTATTCTCTCCAGGATGACGCGACTTTGTTTGTTATTTAGCGTGGACAAAAGCATGATTCCGTGGCAGTTCTTGCAGAGATTTAAGTCACCCTTCTTTTGTAGCTTGACAAAGTAGCCAGCCTTTCTTCCAATCTGTAGACACCTTTCTTTCCTTCCAGACGTTTTGCAACAATGGCGTTATGATAGCATATCCGCAGAGGTCTCTGGTTCCGTCTTCATCGCTTCGGCTGGAATTCCCTGGTGCCTTCCTGGAATTCAGTAGCTTGATCGCATTCAAGACTTCTGCTTCTGTTGGAGGACAGGTGTCCACTGTCAGGCAATTATTTGAATTCTGTTGGTGGTATATCTGGGCGAGTTACAGGTGATGGTCGATTCAAGAGTCCTTGGAAGTGATCAGCCCATTGTTTTATTTGTTTGTCCTCCTTGGTGAATAGGTTCCCTTGGCTATTTTTCATTGGTTTCGTCATTTGCGTTGATCTCTTCCGCGATAGAGACCTGGTGACCCGATACAATGAATCACGTAGTGTCTCCGACTTTTCTGTGGTAGCTACAGTGAGGGTATGCTTTGGAGTTTTGTGCTCTAGTTTCCGAGTGTTGAGCTTGAATTGTGGTCTGGCTTTAGTTGTTGTGAAGGCTTTCAGCTTGACCTTGAAGTTTCCTTGCACTAGATGATGGTATAAGCTCACATCCGCTCGTTGATCATTATCTCCTTTATTAGGTAAGTACTAGTTAATATCCAGCTTATGGGTTGTTTGATAACTTCAAAGTTTTTATAGACCAGCTTTCTAACTCTTACATTTTTTCTAATGTACCATCAAATTTATAAAAAAAAGTAAAATTAACCTATTTTTTTTCACATACTTTCTTTGACACACGATGAGCTATATTTCTGGTGCATTCATATTATACTGTTTTCTGTAAGCAACAATAATAGGTTGTAAGTTCACTGACCTATTATTTTTAAAATGACCTTTTTTAGGATCATCGTATTTGTTACTGTAACCCGCATGATAAGTGTACATTCATATTGTTCATAGAAAACTAGAATATCAAGTCATCTGGATGGTTGTTTCTTTTTGTGAATTTTTTCTTATTCTATTCCAAGTTATATAGACTTTTCAGTAAATCTATTTGAATCTGCTATATCTTGTCAAAATGAAGTGGTGGTTTGCGAATAGGTGACCAATTTGTTATTATTATTATTAAATACTTATATCATTTCTATTATTCACTAGTACTTACTCAAGCAAGGCAAGAGTAACATTCTAACACTTGAGTGTGGAGATCATCGGTCTACAAGTTAAGAAAATTTATAGATTCAGTAGTATTCAATGAACATGAAAAGAAAGGTACCAGCTTTTTCTGAAATTATTCTTTCTATAATGGATGCCTTTTGTTATTGCCAACTCTTAAGTCATCTTATGAGTAGTGGAGTGTTTTAGTGGTAAGTCGTAAATAAAGACCTGTAGAGATAAAAGTGAGAAAAAGGGTTTCACTTCTTAGCCTGTTTCACCTTCAAAAGCTATAATTTTGTTTTTTAAATACGTCAAAATATTTTTGTATTACTATGGTCTCAATGTGCTTTCTTTCACTAGTGTTTTCGTATAGAGTTGTTCAAAATTTCAGTAAGTTCATTCATAACATGTCTTTTTGTTAGGCAGTTACAGACAGTTGTTCTAGACGAACAATCGAAAGCAATCATAGTATCAAGAAACTTATTTAAACCATATTACTCGTCATCTGTTTAGATAGGTCTATGGTGGTAGGTTATAGAGCTCACGGAGACGTAGCGTTTGTTAGCGAGACGTTATCCCCTGTCGAAAATGTACATTCTATTGTAAGCTCTGAGTATTTTTGTCTCTTTCTTCTGTGTAGCCTTGAATCTACTTTCATAGACATGTGGATACTATGGTTGACGTTATAATTGGAACGATAACAGTGATTATCAAAGTGAATAATCAACATTGGAATATTGTCGTAATCCTCAAGTTCTCTCTGACATAGTAAGACTTCTGTGTATGGTATAGCTGTTTGATCCGCAGAGGCCAGTGTCAAGTAACACAACGCATATTTCTCTATCGGAAGTTGACTGCAGTTAGAATTAGGTCATAATCTATGTTAAAATCGTAGAAGAGTATTTCGACTTATGACTGCCCAGTTACCTACTATTCAACATTATTTGCATTGTTCGGTTAGCTTGGACTTCATCTGTACATTTAATTCCTTAGGTAACAATACTGTGGCGTGTTTGGAAGTGCGTGATTCACACAATGGCTAAACAACTGCTGGCCAGCTGCAGTTTCTTTGAAGCACAGACAATGATAACAGGAAGATAACCTCCAGTAATTAGGAATCATTTCTGTGATGAAGTTTCATTCCGCCATTAGCAAGCTTGGATAATGATGCCGGAGGATCGTAGGACCAGCCTTCATGAAACTCAGTGTTCGAACTGCAGAATGCAGAAGGTTTTCAAACTGCGTCAATGGAATCTTGTAAATTGATCTCTGAGATTCAACACAAGTCAATAATTAGGCTTTCCACAGTCTTATTCAAACCTAACTGTTGTCTTATGTAAATCGATATGAGAGTGTTTTAAAACGGTAGATTCTGTCAAAATATCTACGTTAGTCACCACTGTAAAATCACCTATCTAACCACTGAAAAAAGGTATATAGAGGCAGCAATGTCAACCGGTGACAATCAGCTAAATGGAATGAAGATGAAGGCAAACATGGAAATGGTGACAATAAAACGTTACTAATTTAAGTGTAGGACTTGGGTACTGTGGTAGAATGTAATTCCATATTAGATAAGTTTACTTTAAATATCACGCTGCGATGCAGTATTAACAACTGGATGACATTTCGAGCATAAATTATTGCTCGTAATCATATCCCACGGTTTCACAATTTGTCTCATATATTTTTTCTCTATCTAACAAGATGGTGAGTTAGATATTAGCATTTACAGGAAACCGACACACTCTAATAACTACTTAGACTTTAATTCATCCTACCCAGAATCGGTGGCACAGCAGTTAAGACGCTCACCGACCATCCACATGGTCCTGGGTTTGATCTCCCGGCCGACGCACACCTCATATCCATGGTTGGCCTGCTAAATTTGGTCTACCGATATCACATGCTGAAAATTCCATGCTTGTATCAAAAATACTGTATGGAGTCAAACTATAATAAAATCTTTTAAAAAATTAATAAAGATAGGATTAATGATATTATATAGTTTTAGGCAATCGGCAGGAAGCCTTGGACCTATCAATCTGCACGAAAGAAATGACTAAACACGCCACACTAGTTACTAATGTCCAATGATAAAGTTTGTTTTAGTTAAATATCTGTACGATCGGGTTAACAGCCTAACTAGTAAGCCAGAAGATTTAAATAATGAAATCACACAAACAAAGGAAGTATTACTAGTGAATAACTACCCACCAGAATTTATCCAGAAATATGTGAAGAACCATAGAAAAACTAAGACTAACAATAAAAGTGATGAAAATAATGAAAGTAATATATAATTCAAAGCCTCTGTAGCACTGCCGTATGAAGATGGAACGTCAGAGGCCTTACGTAGAATCCCCAATGACGCTGGAATTAGGGTGGCATTCAAACCAACCAACCAACTCTCTCAGAGATAAACTTTGTCAGCCTTAGGACCCAATATATCCAATTAGGAAAAATAATATTATTAACCAAATACTATATAATTCTGACCGTGGATGAGGTCAATTACATAGGTCGAACTAGTGGATCGCGGTCAACTAGATTATTGGAACATAAAAGCTTAGCTAGATCTAGAATAATTGAGCCTATTAAGTAAGTGAAATAACCTAGAAAACAGCTCAGCCATTGTGCTACATTCACTTGCATCTAATCACAGAATAGGGTGGGTGGGATAGGGTGAGAGTATTAAAAAGTAATATAGTTAGGTGGAGAGAAGGAGAGGTTAATCACTGAAGCTTTGTTTATCGATTCAACACCTCAGACGTGCAATAAGAATGACGCAACGCCTATACCGGAGATATGGAAAGTGGTTACAAACAACAAAGGAGAGTTGAAGAGACAGAATTGGGGAAAAATATATATGACAAATTGTGCAACCGTGTGACTTAAATTGATATGATTATGAGTAGGAATAATTTATGCTCGAAATGTCATCCAGTTGTTAATACAGCATCTCAATGTGATATTTGAAATGAACTCATCTAATATGGAATAAAGCATTACTGTTTGTAACCAAAATATAGTAGCAATCCGATTATGACAATACATTGAATACATATTAACAGCCTATTAGAGATTATAATGAATGTTTTAAAGTTATGTGATTACATTCAATTCTTCACTATAATTGGTGTAACATTTATGTTTAGGCTGGAATACCACCTGAGTATCAGGTTAAACCTCTCTTGCAGACTTCGACTTGAACTTTTATCCAGATGATTAGCAGAGCAATATGAAGAGTTACTTTCTCGTAGTAACAGCTGATAATGGTATTTCGTGAGTCAGAGAACTTATGTGTATCAAACAGCTCTCGTAGAATCGATTCGTATGTCTCGCAACTTTGTAATTCTCAATGGATATTTACACTGACCTTGAACTCCGATGGGAACCTTCCTGGCATTCAAAAGTACAATGTTTTAATTTGAGTGAGCATAAGTCAGAAGAAAAAAAATAGATTCTTCTTACCCTCGACAACATCGTGACATATATTTCATGGAATGTACTCAAAATAAGACTCGCTTATATCAGTATCTTAATATTTCCTAAACACTTTCCAAAATTAGTCACAGTTTAACTCATAAATTCCATAATGGATAAGAATTTATTTTTAAATCACACAGTGTAGTACAGTTATATTAACTGATGACGTTTTGAGCACAAACTATTGCTCATAATCATATCAAGTTACTCACACAACTTCTTTCCTTCATTTATATACATGTGTGGAATCGACTAGATATTGGAATAAAATTCAATATGAGATAATGTACATTCAGAAATAATAGTACGAATGTTATTAATCCATTGCAATTAGATGGGAAATACAACGAGTGTTTTTTACAGTCATAATAAGTTGATTGATAGAATGTTTTGATGTGTTTGAATGGAAATAGAATACAATTTAAGATTATTTATTATCCGCTTCTGATTTGATTGGTGGCAATAATACGAGTGTTATTAATCCATTGCAATTAGATGGGCAGTACGACGAGTGTTTTTATAGTCATAATAAGTTAATTGTTAGAATGTTATGATGTGCTTGAATGAAAATAGAATTTTAAGATTATTTATCATCTTCTTCTGATTTAACCGGCGGTAATAATATCTTCCATATCTCTGGTATTTGCATTGAGTCACTTCTGTTGCATGTGTTGGGTGTAGACTCGATGAATAAGGATTCCGTAATCAACCTCTCTTTCCACCTACCTATATTACTTTTTAGAATTTTAACCCTATTCCACCCTATTGTGTGGTTGTTTGTTATTGCGTGAAGTGCAATAGCTGAGCTTTTTTCTAAATTACTTATCTTTTCAGGGTCAATCATTTTCCCTTTAGCTAAATTCTTATGTTCTGATAATCTGACTATCCCTGACCTACTAGTTTGACCTATGTAGTTGACTTCACAGTCATTGCAAGGTATTTTATAAATTATATTATTTTGTTTAATGGGGTCCAACGGGTCCTTTAACCTACAAAGTTTGTCTCTGAGTGAGTTTGTTGGTTTGAATGCCACCCTAATTCCTGCTTTATTGAGAATCCTACGTATGGCCTCAGATGTCCCCTCCTTATATGGTATAACAGTAGAAGACTTATATTCTCTCTTATTTATGTTATAAATAAGAGAGAATATAAGTCTTCTACTGTTATACCATATAAGGAGGGGACATCTGAGGCCATACGTAGGATTCTCAATAAAGCAGGAATTAGGGTGGCATTCAAACCAACAAACTCACTCAGAGACAAACTTTGTAGGTTAAAGGACCCGTTGGACCCCATTAAACAAAATAATATAATTTATAAAATACCTTGCAATGACTGTGAAGTCAACTACATAGGTCAAACTAGTAGGTCAGGGATAGTCAGATTATCAGAACATAAGAATTTAGCTAAAGGGAAAATGATTGACCCTGAAAAGATAAGTAATTTAGAAAAAAGCTCAGCTATTGCACTTCACGCAATAACAAACAACCACACAATAGGGTGGAATAGGGTTAAAATTCTAAAAAGTAATATAGGTAGGTGGAAAGAGAGGTTGATTACGGAATCCTTATTCATCGAGTCTACACCCAACACATGCAACAGAAGTGACTCAATGCAAATACCAGAGATATGGAAGATATTATTACCGCCGGTTAAATCAGAAGAAGATGATAAATAATCTTAAAATTCTATTTTCATTCAAGCACATCATAACATTCTAACAATTAACTTATTATGACTATAAAAACACTCGTCGTACTGCCCATCTAATTGCAATGGATTAATAACACTCGTATTATTGCCACCAATCAAATCAGAAGCGGATAATAAATAATCTTAAATTGTATTCTATTTCCATTCAAACACATCAAAACATTCTATCAATCAACTTATTATGACTGTAAAAAACACTCGTTGTATTTCCCATCTAATTGCAATGGATTAATAACATTCGTACTATTATTTCTGAATGTACATTATCTCATATTGAATTTTATTCCAATATCTAGTCGATTCCACACATGTATATAAATGAAGGAAAGAAGTTGTGTGAGTAACTTGATATGATTATGAGCAATAGTTTGTGCTCGAAACGTCATCAGTTAATATAACTGTACTACACTGTGTGATTTAAAAATAAATTCTTATCCATTATGGAATTATACTCTACCACAGTGCCCAAGTTTTATACTTATATTTAACTCATAAACTAGGAGCAATAGGTAGATGTGTTTTTCAAATCAAACAGTCACGTTAATTGACTCGCATATGGTTCAAGTAACGACAAATTAACTATGAACCCAAGGTATTAGATGGTAAGTGTGTAAACTGTACTTATAAAGTGCTCATCAAACATTAACTATGATAATATTGGTGGATTTTCTCAAGCTAGGCATCAGGACATTTACCTGCTGAAAGAAGATTGGAAAACATGACACAGTGAATTGTGCTGCGGTACTCTAATGTTTGTAAGCTCCTTGAGAAATCCAACACTTTTTGATTAGAATTCGTGTGGAATGGTGGATGGTTAATGCTAACCTTCCAAAAAGAATAATACTGTGAAGATATTCAGTTCTCCGTAGGCGCTTTAATGTCGTTTTAGTTGATTTTGGTTAGTGAAGGAAGAAAAATGTAGACTTTCACCTATAAGTTTGGTTCTTATGATGTTAGATTGAAATTTCTAATTCATACATGTGTTGAAAATCAAAGCTATCCAAATTCCTTTAAAGTATCATGCCAATAATAGTCTATGGTGCTTATTAACTGATTGAAAAAAAGAGAGACTAGACTACGTATTCTCAGTGATACATAATTCCTGAAATTTCTAAACTGGCATCATTCGGTTATTACGCATTATATGTGATCGACGGAGTTTTCCAAACGATAGGTTACACATATACCATCAATACACGCATTCATCCAGTAGTTTGAAGCATGTGATTTAAAACAGAAATTACTGAAATCTCTCTGAAAGTAACATTGCCTTTCATGTCATTTTTTCTCCAAAAAATACTTAGTTATTTTGTTTGGCTGATTTATTGTATGATCGATTGTGCAGTGGAAATTTTGTATTTATTTTGTATTAAATTTCTAACACTATTGGAGCTCATAAGATTAGTCAGGAAGTTGGAATTTCAATTGTTTACAGCCCTTCAGGCGATTGATTAAGAATGAGAAAATCTATGTAGATTTTTAGCCGGAAACAATTCGTTATACATTTGAGAAATCTAACCAAGAGATAGAATTTTCAATTTTGGAGGGTGTACAGGCCTTTTAGAGAATTCTGGTACTCCTTCCCTTTTCAATCCTTCTCCTACTAATAAAATAGCTGGTAGTGAAAACCACATTGAAACACCTCGCTTCCCCATTATTTATTTTTTTTATTTTGATTACAGCTTGATTCCACACCGTATTTTCGGTACAAGTATGGAATTTTCAGCATGGATATCGGTAGCCCAATTTACAGGCCGACCATAGATATCGGTTGTGCGCCGGCAGCGGATCGAACCCCGGACCATGTGCATGGTCGGCGAGAGTCCTAACCACTGTGCCACCGACGCACCCATTAGTCAGCAGTTAGACTTAACATTTTTGATCGCTCTGCTTCATTGAGTAAAGAAGTAAAAATGTTGTTTTCAGCTGACGAGAACAAGAGAAATAGATTTACAACCTAGATTTAATTAATCAGTCACCTGCATAACTGTTATGCTTTATAGCAATTTTGTTTGGTATTATTTAATAATTTAAAGGAAAAATTTCTCAAACTTGCATCAGGTAGAAGAAGATATACGAAATTAGAGAGCTCTGAACTGTTGTTTCGCTCTAGTTAAAAGCTCATGAATAGAATTCACTTACGATTGCATGTGCGATCACTATGAGGACCGCCAAGTTTCACAGCAAGCTTATTATCATTCAAACACCATTTGGGAATGTTATGGAGGATTTATTCTCACTTCTTTCTTGTCAAATTGCAAGGCAGATCGCTATCTTTGTATTCACTAGTTTTCTATGCGAATTTTGTTTGTGAGGAAATTCGTGTTCATCAAACAAACGTAAAGCCTAAGATGACTGATATTTCTATGTAAACGCCATTTTCTTAGAAATAAAATATAAGTGGAGATATTTACCACAAGATAATTATTTTACAGAAAATGTCTTATACGAATTTGGTTTTGTACATGACACATATCTCAGGTTGATGTTTGAAATAGGGAGTTGTTATTGACTAGATTTGCTGGCTTTTCCTTATTTCACTCTACTGGGTTGCAGTAAACAGTCTCTGTTCACTTGGTTACTTCGGTACCACTACTGTTCGCATTCTGAAGTTATTTGTCTAGTGATGACCTAATACTACTCGGATAAACGTATCTCCTTACCCAATGAGTTATGATGCTCCTACTACATTTTTGGATCGTAATTCTTTCGTCTCTAAGGCAAAAGCTGATGAATTCGAAGTTGGTTTGAATGTCTATCTTAACCTTCACAAATAACTGACTTCAAAAGGTATCGTCAGAATCTTGACTAACTACCACAACTTGACTTTTATGACTTAAGGAGAACGGTACTAATTTTAATGTTATCTTCACTCTAATCTCGGTTTCCTGAAATACTTTCACAGTACCAAAGTAAAAGCTTTTTCTAGGTCTTTGCAATGTCTACAAATTCATAAACACCAAGCCAGAGCAGATTTGCACTGTCGAAATGTATCATGGGAATCGCATGTATTAAAGTAGAAACGTCTCACATTTCGGTTGTACAGTGTTGATATTATCAAAGGGAAATGAACTTGACGGTATAATATCATACATTGCTGTACTGTTATTCTTTCATACACATCAGAGTCAAACTGATACCTTTCTGTGTAACAACGTTAACTTCTAAATCAAATGTCTTTTATTTTAATTCTTTTTTTTCTGTTTTCCAGTGATATAATCGATTTATTTATCTACTTTTTTCCACATGTACTAGTTGATAAATCTGCAAAATTTCACCTTTCTTCTGCGCTTTTCATTATTCGTTTTTATTCCTTTTTCTTTCATCATTATTTGATAAGTAAATGAAATGTTTGTGTAATTATTATCTGAACTGAAGGCAATTACCTGTACTGCCTTTTTTAGAAGAAAATAAAACTCATTACACAACTCACAAAAAGGCATAAACAGTGGAAAACACTGATGTTTTTTTTCTACTCCGAAAAATACACAATATCTTATTAATATGCCTTTACATAAACAAACAAAGATTAGTGAAAAATAATACGATTATGAAATACACACTTTGTTAGCTTACAAAACTTGACAGCAAATCATTAATGACTGAATTCAACCCGAAGGACTAAACAGTAACATATCTACTGTGTGGGGAATTAGTAACTTAGACTGGATTCTGTAACAAGTTTGTCAGTGCAGACTTCATGCACGTTGTCTTATCTTTCAGTGATTCCATGCATGATGCTGCCTTGTGATTTACATTACAAAGGGCAGTCTATCATTGCACAATGGTTTATTAGTATTTATGAGTATGTCTTTGTTTATTTTTTTTACAAATGCGGGGAATCTCTTATTAATTTTAATTATCCCTAGAATTCCGTACCTTGTCTTATTTCAAACGCTTAATATGAATGGTGCTGCTCTACCCCTTTCAAAGTTAATGTCAATAAATATTAGTTTCAATGGCTGTAATGTGCTTGCTATTCAGTGTATGCTACTCGTTACTCAAATGTTAAAGCGTACACTGGCACTTTGAGAGATAGTTGTGTTAAGTGTGAGTTAGGTTCAGTGTTATCACCTCAGTATTTCACTGATTCGAAATGGTGTCTGCGATAATATAGCCTTGTTATGTATGAGATATTAGGACCTGGTAGACTACGAGCGAATCTAGCTTAATGCGCTGGCTAATCTGTCCTAATCGCACGTCAACAACAACAACGACAATACCGCCGGGCACGCAAGACAAAGAAAGAAGACTGGACGTTGATACGAGAGCTTTTACTGTCTCTACAACGGTCAAAATGCCTACTACAATAACCCTTTAAATTTTTGGCAGTCAAACCTCTCTATACTTCAACTTCATCGACATCAAAAAGTCCTTTAACAGACAGAACATCGTTGACCGAGAAGTGACGTCGAAACTGCTTCAACTCTACGGAGTGCGGTGCCCAAAGCTTTTATCGAACTCATTCAACAGCTGTGTGATGATGATGACACATATCACGTGATTCACAACAGAAAACTCAGCAAAACGTTCGAAGTGGAGACAGGAGTGAGTAAGACATGGCGACCTGCCTATTATCACCAACGATGATATTCTTAATTGTGGTGAACTGGATTATGTGTCAGACTGTGGGGAGCGAGGAGATAGGAGTATGCTGGACCGCCGATGAGAAGACTCTAGAATATCTGGATTTCGCGCATGGATGATTTGTATCTAATGTCACACAAACTCGAAGACTTGCAGGAGAAAACCAACAAGTGGACTGGAGGAGCAGGCAGCGAGGATAGGACGCCATCCAGGTGAATATAGAGAAGGTGAAGATGGAGGTGATGAAGATAACCAAACACCACCGACACCATCTACAATCACCAGCACCAATCACCATCAACGGGAGAGATTTAACAGAGGTTACTTCCTTCACTTATCCAGTCAGGAAGCACGGTTCCGACCACACGGAGTCGGAACGGATGGAGATGTCAAAGCAGCAATCAGCCAGCCAGTCAGAATCGGAGAGGCAAGATACGCACGCCTTCATCAATCTGAAACGAGTTTGGAAATCTTCTGCACTAACTCAGCGTAAAGAACGAGATTCGGATTTCCAACACAAATGTGAAGTCAGTCAGTTCTTCTATACAGGTCAGAAACTTGCACTGTGCATCACGAAACGGATTTCCAACAGGCCACTGCAGACTTTTATCAACAGATGTCTTCGCTGGCTGCATACTGAAGATCTAATGGTCGACCAGAAAGAATTAGTAACAGGAAACTCTGACTGGGAATGAACCAACCAAGAGCCGATCGCGCAACAAATGTGTTGGCGAAAATGGAGGTGGATCGGTCATACATTTAGGAAACCGTCGAGTGACATCGCGCGCCAGGCCATTACTCAAGTACAGTCCAAATGGAAAACGACGGATGAGTGGGTCGTCGGTGCTAGGGTGACATGGATGAGATCGTGTAGAATGGAAGAGATGAGAGATTATGGGCAATGGTGCCCCCAGCTGAAGAGGAGAGCAGAAAATATAACAAAGTGGAGATGCATTTTTGTAGCCTTATATTCCACCCGGAACTGAAGGGAACAATAATAATCATTCTAGTTGAAGCTGAATAAGATAAGTGTTGCTCCGATTACTATTAATGAGATAAATATTAAGCCTTGCTTCTTTGTGTGACTGATAAATTGCAACCTGATATTAGCCAATAGATGATTTCGTTGAGAATATCTTAAGCAATCGATTAGTTTTGAGGTAATTTTCACCACGAACTGAAATTAATTGTAGAGCCACTGTAAACTGAATAGATAAGAAATTTTAATCATATCCCAACCTTGAAGCATATATCTAAGGACTACTAAAGGCTAACTCAAAACCGTGTACCGTTGGATTTTCATCGATTGACTGTTTGACCCCAAGCTGATCTTAAAATAAATGATTGCTCTTGAAATGGTTCTTCTAGGATCTGAGTTTTACTTTGTGAGATTTAAAGCATAATGAAATATTGGCAAGGCTCTCCAGATTATGTCGATTTATGATGAAGGTTGCATTCAATGAATGATCATTTGCCAGACATTTCGAAATTGATCAAATTTGTTTACTGGTTTTATCGTAATGGGGTGTTATTTGAAGTTGGAATGGATACTTGAGTATCAACCGGCTCCCAGTCAACAACTTCATAATTACAGGACTTCTATTCAACCAAGTGAATTTTTTCAATCTTATTTTAGTCACTAAATTAATATGTAAGCTTCCTATTCACACAAGCCTCAGTAATAAGTGATCATCTACTTCCCTTCCATATTCTAGATACATTCACAATTAGCGGACAGCCAGTGATTACTTATTCGCATTATAACTAAGCCTTATTCTCGATAACCGAAGTGAATATGAAACATGGTAGTCAGATGGCTATCAGAGTTTTATTGGTAGACCATTGAGGTGGTAATCCGGCCGCCACTGATACAGATTCTTCTACAACCCATATTTTTGTCTCAATTTTAAACCTTAATGTAAAAATAGGTGAGTTTTAATGAAACACCCTCACTGTAACCAACTAGTTGTGTCAGACGTGGGATATGTAGTTTGTAAGTTATTAAACAGATGTCACTCTATCATCACTCTTACATCTATGTTACTCTAATTTAAGCAATTGGTGAGCTGGTGTTATTGACGGAGCAGCAGTTACTTTGCTACTTTCGTCTGCCGACAAGGTAATCTCTGGATACCTTTAGCATTGTGGTTTAATTCTTATAACTGCAAATCGGAATTCATCGGTTCAAGGCTTTTCTTCACAATTTAGGAATTATTAAAACTCCTGTCATCACTAAACAGTTAGTCAATGAAAAGACTGAACTTACAAAGTTAAACTAATCTTGAAAGGAATGAACACTTACAGGCTGAATCAATAATACTGTTCTCACAGTTTGATTGAAACAATATTCAACTAAATGATGGCTGTTGATTGGAAAGCTAAAATCTCTTTTCTTCTTTTCCTCCGTTTTGCTTATAAGTGATTTTTATATCATGAGTGCGTATTTGGCTATTTGTAGGGTCCAGTTATGTAAATCGAACGATGCGAAAGATTAAGCTTCATGAAAACAAACTGGCATCAATGGAACAGGAAGTTATATATATCAAATGGCAACACTTTGGTAAAGACACGTAATGGAAATATAGTGAATGAAGGTGCACGGGAAAGACAGCAAAGAGATAAACATTAGAGAGGAGTTTCGGAATCCGGAAGATAAAATGTTATGAATAAATCTGAGCCGTAACAGATCGTGGTGAGTCATGCCATCGGTAGTCTCCAACCATTAATTCTCAGCATGTTGCAAACTTCAACAAGATGATTTACATTTCCTGATGTGGTTCAAACCAAAAGTCAAAGATGTGGGTCGGTGTAGTGTTTCCATTTGACCATCCTTCAGTCTTTCTCAACCCAGTACTACTTAAGCTAGCATTGGTCGCCAAACGTCATGGTCACTCAGTATGTCCTAGCTATCTCATTCGATGGAACTTAATAACATACACAGTTGAATTTTTTTTACAATAAACACTCATCGCCAAAAAGCGATACAGTATTATTTACTGATGAGGTTTTGAACCGAATTTATCACTGATAATCACATCAAGGCCATGGTAAGTAGGCTTGTGTTTCAGAAGTTACTGAAGGATGAATATATGATCATTTGAGCCTGAAGCTTGTCCTATTTTCTGTTGTTCGTTCATCCCATTCAATATTCGGAGTCTCTACGTCTTCGGCCCATTCATTGTGTGTGTGGATGTATCACCGGAAACTTGAGGGCAGCTTTAAGCAGTCAAAGTGGTTTTCAAAGTGTTCTGCCCAATATTATAGCCATCGTTGCTTAGATTTTATTAAAGTTCTATTCATCTCCAAAATAGTCTTAACTACCATAGATTTTTGAGTAACATTTACTTCATTGATATGAATTCAAAACAAGTGTTAAGTGTTAATAAAAATGAACTCAAAGGATTCGTCGAATTTGGGAAGAACTCATCAAATGAATATCATGCAATATACACTAAGTGATGAATAAGCCACAATAAATTAACCGTAACAAAAAAAGGATGAAAATTCTGTTAAAGATATGTGAAGGCGGGAGCAAAACAAGCAGGGTGGATTGAAAGCTCAGATTGTAATGAATTACGTTTCAGAAATGTCACTCCAATAATAAACGGTTAGTTGTATGGAAGACTATTTTCAAAGCATGAAAAATTTCCTCCTTCATGTAATTAAGAACCCATGAATCAGCAAAGGCATCTCTTTTCGTAACTCCAATTCAAAGCTGTACACTTGTTTAGGGTGTTTACTGATACAATATACATTAAGGTCAAATGTTATTGTCAGTTATTAATAAAGCTGAAGCCATTAGCGATGCTTAAGCAGAAACCTGAACTTTGTGTTCAGAAACCTTTCATCTAGTCACTTTTAATACTATGGTCTTAGTGCTATTTTTAGTTCTTTTTCTTCCCCTTTTCTCTTTCTCCCATTTTTGTCTTCCTGTATAAGCGTATGATAAGCCTTATGTAGTCCGCCCTATATTTTTCACAATTCATTTTCAATCTTTTGTTCTCTTGTCCCATATCAGCCCTTTCCAAACGATTATTCACCACTAAACTAATTAGTTGTCGACCCTTTTAATTAGGTAAGACCATCCCTCCCTAACTTTCAAACATAGTTATTACTCATCCACTTTGATTGGCTTTATTACTAACTTGAAAATTCCCATTGAGTCATATAGAAGAAAAGGCGTTCAGTAAAGAGTTACTCTTTTCGGTGATATCATCCTCAAGCTATACAATTGCATATATAAAGTAAACTGTATTAGCAACAAAAGGAATATTTCCAAAGATGTGTCATTAGAACTGTAAATTTTAGATAGCAAATTTCATTAATAGGTTAGAAACTAAAGTAAGATTAAATAAGTAAGTTGAGTGACGTAATCTAGTTGGCGGGCTTGAATGTAGCTCGACTAAAATTAAAATTGAACAAAAGTCAAGTTAAGAATAGTGGTAATAACGGGTGGGGGAAGAAAGTACCATACAATTAAGAAAGAAAAATTGCATATTTGGCGTTAAGATAGATCAGGTCCATTGTAGATTTAATGACTGAACAAACTTCTTTTGTATGCAGATTTCAGGTTTTAATATGTGAATTGCCATTGCTTCTATGGTTTGAAGAAGTTTGATTCGCACTCTTTTAGCCAGATTCTCACTTATTCTGTAGATAACTGTGAAGTTGTTTTTTGGGTTTCCTTGGTGTCCTGATTCGATCTTTGGAAATATTCTTCTTGTTGCTAATACAATTTACTAAATATATCCGATTGTACAGCTTGAGAATGATATCGCTGAAAAGAGAACTAACTCTTCGCTGAACGCCTTTTCTTTTATTACTAACTGACCATAACCTTTGACCTCTGTTGTCAATCTACACTGTATAAGTAAACACCCTAAATAGCTGTTCAGCTGTGAAGTGGAGTTACGAAAAGAGATCTCTTTGCTGACTCATATGTTCTTAATTACATGGAGGACTATTTGGCAGCACTAAGAATTGCACAACGAATAATAGTAATAATGAAGAATGGAAATAAGACGGAGGTTGAAGGACTTGTTTTGATAATGTTAGTGATGGAAGGTGGCTTTAACCAAGGTAATAATAATAATTAATTAAATAAGCAGTAGCAGTAATAATCGTTAACAAGGTGAGTTTACTACCATGGTAGATTCAAAGGCTCTACCATTATTTTCTGTACACAATGAATTGATTTACACTCTCTGGTTGTGACAGGAATGTTTCTGCTTGTCTGTTTAATGACAACGGTAAATGACGTGAAGGCGTTGATATTATATCCATATAGATTTCACATAGTATGTTTAACGCGGTATGTTAAGTATTCATTAAAAGAGGTCTACCTAAGTTCAATGAATTTATCAGGTCTTGCTTTATTAGCATTTGTTGTTTGTTTTGAATACCATAGCTCTGTTAGGACCATGTTCTTCGGTGAGACTAAACAGTTTACGAGTATAACCCATTGCTGACTCCTTCCCTGTTTCCTTCTCTTTGGTCGAACACAACTGTTGGCAATCGCCTCAGATATCTTAACCAACTTACATTTCAGCAGATTTAGGCTACTGGTTATGGTCTAAGCCCTTCATGATCAGTCCCATCACCCTAACCATTTCATTTGAGAGGAAGGAAACTCACAGGCAGTTACTAACATTTGACTGAAGGTTATCAACAGCCCTCATCTTCACTTCTATAACAGGTTGTGCTTAGTATCTGGTTCCTCAGGGTGAGTATTGTTATCATGCTGAGATAAAAATTTAGTAATCTCTTTTCAAATTATAGTCCAAATGTTCCCAACGGGAGGCTGGACATGTAAGGGTTTTACAATTGTTTGTTTCCTTCTGACGTTGGCGACTGCGATATGAAATTTGTAGCATTATCTTAACAGATCAGCAACCGTGTTCCTCTAACTCATTTCACCAACAATTGTCTCAGAGTTAAAAAATGGTGAAGAAAATGCATTTGTGTGTTAACAGTGGAATTAAAACAAAAGGCTGAAGAAAGTGGGTGATATAAAGAAGAATTTCGTGTGCTTATGAAAGTGCGTGTATGACTGATATCCTTCAGCGATGTAAGTATACAATTTGGGCACTGTGGTAGAGTATAACTCCATTATAGATAAGATTTTATTTTGATAAGTCACACAGTGTTACACAGTAATATTAACTGATGACGTTTCGATTATGAGCAGTAATTTGTGCTCGATACGTCATCAGTTAATATACTACTGTCTAACACTGTGTGACTTATCAAAATAAAATCTTATCTATAATGGAGTTATCCTTCAGCGACTTACAGACGTTGGACATTGGTTTATTCTTGAAGTGCCTGAAAGAGTAACAGTGTTAGTGTTTTACAGTCGCATTTGCAGAGCTTAGGAGACAATTGTTTTACGCTGGTCACATATGGATAGTTCGGTAGTAGAGTTGGTAGTGTTTCTTCTGCATAAAAGACTTTTTCACCAGCTGCAGCCTCCCACAAGAAATGTTGGGATGCGCAATTTCTTAGTCTACCTTTGCTATTTCTCCCTCCCTAAAGTCGACAGTTGTTTTCTTTTCTCATCATATATTAGTTCTACAAACTTAATGAATTTTTGTTGAAGTGAGTGGTATCGCAACAGCAATGAGAAGTTGTCATTGTGCTTATTTTGCACTTAGGTCGGTCAAAATCAAGTAAGTAGAATACAAAGAAACAATAATTAATTGATCAGCAATTAAATAATTGAAAACCGCCTGATTCGAATTGAATCACTGCTTAATTATTTTTTCTTTTACTTATATACCTCATACTATTATTATTATTATTATTACAATAGTCGAATAAATTATACTTTACTTAACACGTTCGTTTTATTGATTTTTAGTACAACGTGATACTTTCCAAATTGATGACCTCATTATTATTGATAAATCAGGATTACGTATTTTTTAAGATTCTCTGCTATAGTAAATTTAAATGAAAAGTCTAGTGAATCTAAGATGACACCGAAGACGAATTAGTAATTAAAAGTCAGTATTTGGAAAAGAAATCAATATGAACTGATTGTTTTCTTCATGGATAAATAAACAGTATTTCAGTCTGACTACGCTGTGAGTTAAGTGTGTCGGTGGTGTAAATGGCACAATGCTTGCACATAGTCAGGGTTCGACTCACTGCCAACACACTTCTAAACCTCATCTAGCTGTTAGTAGGCCGGATTCAGAGTGAAGGTTAGACTTGAGCTTAGCAAACTCATCCTGTAAAACAACACAAATGCCACCGAAACTTGACAGTTCAAGCTTGAAGCCCTATGTTTAACTCGGAATGCAAATGAATGGAAAAACAAAATGATTTGCATGAAGTTATTGAGGGGAAAATATGCGGGATTGTTTTGTACCAAGGTATATTTATTTAGAAAAGTTACAGAACTACTCAATACGGAAGAGAGCTGAACAGATGCCTTGTTCCACCTAAGAATCTAAAATATTGTCAAATAATGGTTTTTTACACATTAAAGCCCAGTAGTGACAGGTATCATTGGCATAGGATTGCAAACTAATTGCTCAAGTTTTTCAAATTTGCCATCTAATTTCACTAGTGAGTGAATGTACTTGACTGAGTAGACTCTACAGGACATGTTTTCTTATTACACATTCAAAAACTCAGTGATACAAAAGTCACCTATAAGAACTAGATGAAACAACAATGCATCGTTACTCTTCAACTTTGAATGATTTTCATATCAGGTAGTGTTCATGTTCCCAATACGGCAGACACACATAAGCTGTTGTTGAGTTTATGGAGTGACTATAATACTTAGAGGTTGCCTCTTTGACTTATTTAGAACGTATCGTTTCAGCTACAGGCGGAACCGATGAAGATGTCAAAGTCAGAATCGGAAAGGTAAGATACGCACGCCTTCATCAACCTGAAACGAGTTTGGAAATCTTCTGCACTAACTCAGAGTAAAGAACGAGATTCGGATTTTCAACAGAAATGGGAAGTCAGTCAGTTCTTCTATATGGGTGAGAAACTTGCACTGCGCATCGCGGAAGGGATTTCTATTAATTTACTTTCATCAACAGCTGTCTTAGCTGGCTGCATACTGAAGATCAAGTGGCCTGCCGGCGAGAAAGAATAAGTAACAAGAAACTCTGGCTGGTGACGAACCAACCAAGAGCCGATCGCTGAACAAATATGTAGGAGAAAATGAAGATGGATTCGGCATACATTGAGGAAACCGTCGAGTGACATCGCGCGCCAGGCCATTGCTCGAGTGAAATCCAAATGGGAAACGACGGATGAGTGGGTCATCAGTGCGAGTGTGACATGGAAGAGACCGTGTAGAGTGGAAGAGATGAGAGATTATGGACAATTGTGAACCCAGCTGAAGAGGATGGTAAAAAACAGAAGGAAGTGGATATCTGTTGTTGAAGCCCTATGTTCCACTAGGAACTCAAGGGAATAATAATATTATAATAATATCCATCATTAGTCACTGATCATAAGCCCTCATCTTACTCATATGATTGATATTTACACCTGGTTGGCTGTAAATCTGGAATATGGTGTCATTTTATGCAACGGCGTTAGCATCCATTGAATAACTAGCAAACATTGTATGTGAAATCACCAGAATACCTGAATAGGTCACATGCATAATTCCAACATGAGTGTCATACTGTAGCATCTTTATCTGTAGGAGAATAGAAGACAAACATCTCCACTCCACTCTATATTAAGGAAACCCACAATTCTACAAGGAAAGTAAACAAAGTTAATGTCATTCATAAGAGAGAGAAGACTGCACTGAATGCGAATAACACCTCCTTAATCTTCGTATCTAACAACATAAACTGACAGTCAAAAACACATACAACTCATAAAGAACACGAAAAATTCCAGATAATTTCTAGAAGCCTGATACGCACACCAACTTGTAATCAACAGACATGTGAATATAGATCAAATGTATCAACATGTACAGTACATGTTACAATGTCTAAAGTTCAAGTATCATGTCAGAGAGATTATCAATGCTGATGAATTCTGAATGCGATGATTCGGAAATTTCAGGAGAGAACTAATCACATTCGGAATAATCACAGAATTCAGATATTTCATATATGGAGAATTCGGAAAGTCAGCTTCATTTTTAAGTCAGATCTTTAAGTCTGCTCTATGGGAACAATGAAAGCTATGCAAGTAAACCATCCTGCTCAGAGGACGCAATAACACCACCGTTAGTTCATAAATCACTTCACAGGTACGGTTATTTTATGTATTCAAAGTGCTAGTAAATACTAACCTAAT
The DNA here is from genome assembly GCA_944472155.2 of Trichobilharzia szidati. Taxonomy (NCBI): domain Eukaryota; kingdom Metazoa; phylum Platyhelminthes; class Trematoda; order Strigeidida; family Schistosomatidae; genus Trichobilharzia; species Trichobilharzia szidati. The sequence goes on along the minus strand of OX235279.1, from coordinate 86,710,805 downwards.
ATAATTGCTCTCCTTCCAGCTGCATTGCACCATAAGCCAACAATTTCACAGTTTTTTTCTAATCATTTCCCATGGATCCTGACATCAGCATCACTTAAATGGTGGCGTTGCTTGACCGAAAAAATCTAACGGGTTTGGTTAAATGAGTAAGCCTAATTTATTATTCATTATTATTACTTCATTTCTTTACGTTCCTAGTCGAAAATAGGGCTTTCGGCTACAGCTTTGTAGTCTCGGTAACAGCGATGTTAATTTTTTTACGGAGTTAGATTGCTAGACTCATTCCCAGTCTCCCCTCTTTACTGGTCTTATTACCGTCTTAGTCACGTGAAGGTGTGCGTCAGCTGGGGACTGAACCTTGGACGAAAAGCGTGGTTGGCCAGCATTCTACCGCTAAGCCACTGACACAATAAGAATAATAGTTTTTCTAAATTAAACTTTGTTTCTATGCATACGAATAAATTTACTGAGATGTTCTTTGTGTTGATAGAAAATTCTAAATCAAATCAGAAGATCTGAAGAAAAGATTTATGCTGATTGAATATTTTTATTTTAAGAGAAGTTGCACAAATAATCGCATCACACATAAGTAATTCCCTTAATTACGATTAGGATGCCGTTTCAAAAAAATTGAGATTTTTGACAATTGACAATAGTAATTTTAAACCTACCTTTTCAAACTGTTAAGAATCAAAACATTCAGTCGACCCACTATAACACATATGTAACTTCTTCGATCATTTTATGCAATTGAAAGATTTTCAGCTTTCATTGTTTCTTCACTGCTATACTACAGTTCATACCCACGGTTTTCAGTTTTTTAAAAACACCCAAGAAAGAATTGAGTATATTTCACAGCAAAATTGTTCCTACTTGGGGCGAAATGAATTAGGCTACGTAAACTTTTGCATCACGGATGGTAAGTAAACTGACTGAAGACATTCAGGAAATATCTCGAATGCAGTGTTTCCAACCGAATCGTATTGCTAACTTTCAATCTGTACAACACATCTCATACCAGTAATGTATCTAGCTACTTTTCAAAGTGCAAGGAAACTACTCAGAAGTCCACTCTTTCACATTTCGCCATCATAAAATATGTGTCTACTGGACAGAAGAAACAGGGTTACAATTCTTCGCCAACATACCACTTCTCATCACCTTATTTTTGAATCAAATGAAACCGCAGGCTTGGGTAAGAATCGGAATCTTAGGTGAAAGAGGAAATTTAATCTACAAAATTTCGAAGATGAGCTTTGTAGAGGATTATGTATGTTCAGGACAAAACATGTCACCCAGCCACGAGACCACTAACTGTTACATTGCAATTAAATTGATCACTCTTCATCATTTTTGAAGTTTTATGAGATTTCAGTAACAGTTATTTTATCACTATATACCTCCTCTTCATCTATATACAGTTTAACTGTAGTATTCTTCTACCTCCTATATGTGTCCTACTTTGAAGTGTGGCAGCCTGAACAAGTTCACCTCTGTGAGATCTTCTGAATCGATCTGCATGCTTTTGTATTTTATGTGCTTCTTATTTGAAACGGTTAAATTTGCACTGATAATATCGATTTCAGTCTGATGATTAAAAAATAAAGAAGAATTTCTCAACCTTGAAATGAATATGAGAAAAATAAATAATGATTTTTTATATAAAATGTACATACTTACTTAGACCTTAAATGATGTCATTTGAACCCTTCAAATTTATTAATTTTAATTTTATTTATTAGGTCAAATTCTAAATTCATCTAAAGCAAACAAGTAATTATCAGTTGATTTTGTATTTGTTGTCTAAGTGCTTATGAATTATTTTCAACATTTATATACATAAATGTTAAAAATTTACTAATTTAAACAATGATAAAGTGTCATATTTGAATGTTGCTTATAGAGTATATATATATATATGTATATATACATATATATATATATATGTAGTGACACTTTATTGGACACTGGGTGGTAACCAATGTCGTGCGACTAGTCCTTCATTTGGCTGAGAATGAATACTGTTAGTGAAGTTTTCAAGGTGGCCTCCATACTAGCTTATTCGTGCTTGTTTGCAGTCATCAGCAAGGCGTATCTGCAGTCTTGAACGTACTTATATCCTTTTTGCAGTTTGAAGTCAGTGTACTCAGTGATGCAGTTAAAGACGTTATCGCTGAGCTGTTCAGGCACTAGATTGACCTCCTGTGGGACTGTAATGGATACTGTGACTGGTCATTAGGTAGTAAGTATATATATATATATATATAACAGATTACTCAGTTATAATGTACACGAATGAATATTAGCCATAAATAGTTAATTTCTACTTAGTTGTGTTCTCTGAGTTGAGGGATATAATTGCGAAGCTTTAGTTCTAGTGAGAAAAACTTGCATTGAAGATGTTCTCTTCAAGGACAGCGAAAGCTTTTCAATTAAATCCACCAGCTCAGAGACCACAACTAAATCAAAGTCACCCAAACGGGCTACAAATCTTCTGTTTTATGAACAGTTAATAATACAGAAGATATCATTTTTCTGTGTTCGCTGAAAGAACTTGGAAACTAAGAACCACTGAATTGTCATATTGTCCTGACACTAAACATTTTATCGGTCCTTCTTCATAACTTTCATTTTATGAAGCCATATCAGCTGGTGGATTTACCTAGTGGAATGGTTGCTCGTCATTGTGCTGCATTATGAAGTGAATGAAGCTGAAAGATGTGGATACTGACTCATCCGTTGGTAGTGCGTGATGTTAGTGATCACGATCATGCATGGACACTGCGGAAAGCTTTTAGTCGATAAGAGACTGTTGTCTGGTTTATGACTTCCACTGTCGGAATGGGTTTGCTGCAAAACTGACTAATTTTAAGATATTTGTGACTTCTCATAGAATTCTATAATGTGATTATTGATTTTACTTAAATAGAAGATACTTCGTATTGGATCTAATTTCAAAGTGTTTGCATTCATTCTGCTAGAGAGATGATTAGCAAGGGTGAAGTAAGGTCAAATGTACTTTTTTGTTTTACGACAATACGCGTGCAAAAAACTATTTGTCTTTATATTTGGAACTTTAATCAAACAGTTCTTATTAGTACAGATAGTGTTGTAGGGGCTTTAACGATGTATAAATCATAGAGGAATAAAAAAGTTAAAAATGATTAGGATACAAATTCACCACTGACAAGCCAATATGGAATTTCTGTATAGAAGTGTATCCATTCAAGCTGGTATTTTTTCAAACAATAAAGAGAAGAACAGACATGAATGACATAGCAAAATTAATAGGCGAATATAACTTGGTGGAAGTATCGAAAGCTTTTATGGTGATACATGAATACTTCTGCCCCGCAATTTTGTGAACATTGCATTATGTCACTGAGACATTTCACCCACTTAATATCCTGAGATTCTAGACACTGAGGTACATCTTGCATTTGCGAAATCGTTGGTATTTTTGCAAATTTACATCCATCTCATGAGATAGCTCGATGGATGTTGGCCACCAGTGGAATCCAGGAGGCACATTTGGTCCTGTTCGGCACTCTTTATCTGGATTTACTTGCATCTGCAGTGATTAGTAGTGTTCCCATTGAGAACCGAATGCCAGAATTATCCACTAGTTTACTTAGGTTGTTAGGGCCACCTCTTGTACAAGGGGCGTCAGCTATTATTTGACTGAGTCACTCTTGACTTTTCCAGTGACTGACTGGACCGAAATATTCGGCCTCTCTTTACATCCTACTGATGAGTCCGAAATAGGACGAAACACGCGTACGGGATTTCACTGCTAGTTACCATCCAACAGATTGACTCATGCTTATCCTAAGAGATAGTTGAAACATACTTACTAGAAACCAAGATGTCAATAGAAGATAAACAATTCAGTCCAGTCGGTCCACGGGAAAATCAAAAGTGACTTAAATTAATGATAGTTTGATCTCAATTTATATCATTCATTGATGTGGACAGTAATTTGATATGCACGAACATATATATGCCATACGATAGGCAACAAACTTTCACTCTTCTAAATGTCGACAGTGCTCACTCTTTTCAGTAACAATGATTCTTCTTGTAAGAAAGGGAAATAATAATTGAAACAAATAACTTTGAGTGTGAGATACATTTTTTTTATGAATCTCTGCCTCTAATTGTGTAATATACTAATGGTGAATCTGATTATATATACTAATGACTCACCCGAGTAAACTGGAGTTTTTTCGAACAGATTCTGCTTTCTGAGTTAGGCGAATGCGGATACACCATTGATGAACCTCCAGCCAGCCAACCGAAACAGCTGTTAGGTAAATAGATGACTTCTATCTGGCCAAGAAACACTACTGCTTGATATAAGGCATTTGCTGATGTTACTGATGTTAATGAGCGGTGGTGTATATGGTTATGTTATTTTACTCACTTTCTTGATTGTCACGTATGGTATCAAGTAGATTACGTATTGTAATCTTAATATCTTCGCTTTCTAAAGAAAAATAGTGACTACTGGACGCGATTTGTGTAATTCGCAAATGACGCATCCGATTGTTTTCCTACTACTTACTGAGTGCTATTTATTGCTTTAAGGTTTATGTAAATGTAGTCGATTTTTGTTGTTATTATTATTGTTACTACAACTTCCTTAATATCTGTGTTGTTTGATTAAAGATCACCAGGTGTAAAGGTGTAAAATCAAATTTCAGTCAGCTGATACAATATTACTCCACAAATATTATCATTACAAAATAACTATCTTTACTCTAATGGCGTCCAGCTAACTGATTAAAATGCTAAAACGGCATAAGACTGTGCGGAAGTAAACAACATTTACATAAGAATTAAATGTGATGAAAACACACAATTCTTCAATAATAGTTTTTGTAATACATTACTTAATATTTCAAATACATTGTTGGCTTCCTGATATTTAGGTGCTCATATCTAAATTGAAACTTGGTCTCCATGTAAGCTGCTCACTATTTGAGCGTTTTACGTCGTATTTTCAACAAGGCCTCCAGAGAAGGAGGTACCATAATTCCCACAAACCCATTTTCCCCAGAGTCAGTATCCCTGCTGAGTAGACAACACCTCAGCGAGGTTGCAGCATGAAAATGAGCACCCCATGCCAGGCACCCTATTAACGCTCCCGCAGCGGTAGGTGTTTTCCCACTCCCCACTTTCCGCTCTCAACAAAACCGTGGCTGCTTCTCAAATGGTACATGATACCCCACCTCAGCGGGTCATGACAACTCACACGGCCTAGTCACATAATTGCACTTCCACCTTTCAGGTAGCATACAACCACCGTCCTCGAATTAGGGATAATTCCTTAAATCGACATAAGGCCGGTAAGAGCATCTAAAATGCCGACACTTCTCTCACCGCTGACTCCCCTCCACTGACCAAGACAAGAATGAATGAGGTATTTACTTTCACTGTTAATGGCCCCACTCACCTCATCTCGACCCATGAATCCGAAATGCATCCTGAATAGAGACGACAGTCATACACTCCTCTTGGAGCAGTTGTACAAAAATGTTCATTCTGGTCTGAGAGACTGGGTCCCCGGACCGCGGACGGTTACTCCCACGGCTGCTCTGCTCCCACTAAATCATGACGCCTGCGCGCCCGAGCAAATAGAGGTCGCGCCGCCTATCTGCGCTGTATGACCTCACTGGACGGTTTTAAAGACCTACAACCAGCCGTGGAAACCCACGACCGACAGCAGTGCGACGAAACCAAGTCATAGTTACTCCCGCAATTGAACAACTCCGCTAGCGTACATTACTTCGAAAGAAAACGAATAGACATGATTAAGCAGAAAGAAGTAAGGATTACTGCATTACGAAGTTAAAGACAAAGAAGTAGTCTGCACCACGTTGTCGTCAGTAGCTTCTAAATACCATTTTGAACATCGTGAGGATGCTTAATAGTCAGATAAACAACAATCCTTAGTTTGAATTAGAACAGAAATAAATGGATTAATGAAGTAATGCATAGTATTCTCCTAAACTCATTAATCATACCCATATCTCAAGGACCAGTTACTGGGCCCTCAGAATTTTATAAAGTGATTCGGTGTCTCAGCACTCATGAACAAATGCTCTGAACATTTATATTTTTCAAAAATGGTGGTGTTCTAATATCTGCTTTTAATTACCATTTCTTACAACAAATTATCGCTCAACACACATCTTTTGAAAACTAAACAAATAAATCAGTAGGGGAAGCATGCAGATATCCGGTAGAATTTCCATATTTCTGATGAGCTTGAGGACACTAACCATCCTGACTAAGGTGTTGTTAAAATTAAATTAGACAACTTCATTTCCTATTATTAAAGTGTGTATCAGTGTTGTATCATAGGATCGCATCCGAAAATTGTCGAGGGTATAACAGACATTCTCTAAGACATGATTCATCAAATCATCTTGTTTAAAGTACCCCTCTTCAGTAACAGTTCGGTTTCTGAGGCATCAACAATCAATTTCGACAATAATGATCTAACTTAAAGCAATCAGCCGCCTTCATGAATTTCAATAAAACAATAATAGGAAGCAGTTTGTCTGAAATGTGTAGTGTATTGGTGCAACACATTTCGGACATTCTAGTCAAATACGTACTTGTCACATTACATTTACATGGAAGGCGAACAGAGGATAATTGATTTCAATGACAGACACACACGTAAGAGGTTGGAAGATGATGTGATAATGTGGGTTGAGAATAATGGAGAGCGAAAATACTATCAACTGATATTCAAGTGTTGGTTCGCAGGAGTTTGACTGGTTTCAGGACTTCATCATGAACTGACATCGAATGGAGGACAGTTGAAAATCCTGGGAGTACTGGACATGTTGTCCTAGTTTGGGGCTGTTTATCGGTACGCACCCACCGCCAGGGTTCGGACCCAGGACGTTCTGGTTACAAGCCGAGCTCGTAGACAATTAAGCCACTGGAACCCGATCCATTGGCCAGTGCATGAATTCCAACTTCTGCTAGTTCACGACATAGCGCGACCACTGGGGAATGTCGAACCCCGGTGGGTGAGTACTAATGAAGAGTCCCATATAAGGACGAAACGGCTGTCCAGTACTCCTAGGTTTTCAATGGTCCTCTCACCGATTTCACTTCATTATTAATTGAATTGAACCTTGGTTCTAAAATTGAATTACCAAGGCAGGTTCAGAGTAATGACAAATAATTTTTGAACCTCTTATCTGTGACCATAACCTGTAAACAATTTGACATATATCGAAATCAATTATCCCCTGTTCGCCTTCTATGTAAATGCAATATGACAAGTGAGTGTGTGATTTGAATGTCCAAAATGTGTTGCGCGAGTAAATTGCACGTTTCAGATAAATTACATATTGTGTTTTGGATAATTTAAAGAGAGATTATGAGTAAAAAGAGATAGGTGGTCATTACAAGGTTACCGGTTAACTGACCTGAGGAATATAACCAATATTAAATATGAATTTCGCTTAACTAATGAGATGTGAAAGCTCTAAACAACATTAGTACTAATTTGTTCGAAGTGACTAAATTACTTCATTACGATTAGCTGACATGACTGGTTTCCAGTAATCCACATCAGTCAGTAGTAAATAATAATAGTAGTAACTTTATTCAAAACAGTATTTTTAGTACAAATATGGAATTTCCAGCATGTAATACAATATTGCATCTAATTTTCTCATTACAGGGGCAACAGCTGCCTTCGCTCAATACTCAAAATTAGATAGCCAGAAAGATCAGCAACAGGGATCTCTGGGAGCTAACCAACCAGGGACCGATTGTGCAACAAATATAAAGGAATAAATGGAGGTGGATTGGCCATACTCTGAGAAAATTACACATTATTCCTGATAACCATTAGTAGTACTGGGAGAATCCTGTGTTAAAGGGTTTCACTCATCCGATTCATTTTGAGTAATTTTCTCACTGCAGTTATTATTAATATTCCATTAGATTCCGAGTAGAACATAGGGCTTCGACAGAACATTTCCACTTTTTCCTATCCTCTGTAGTCCTCTTCAGCGATTGCCGATAAGCTCGCATCTCGTCTTCACATAACCTCCTTCACAGCACTGTCTGACTCATGCTCAACTCGCCTACACCCATTCACGTTCCATCTCCTAAGTGTGTATCCGATCCACCTCCGCCTCCTTCCCCAAATGTGTTGGGTGATAAGTATCTGATTGGTTCATTCCCAGAGTTCCTTCTTGTTAATCCTTTCTGGAGATCTGACCTTCACTATCGAGTCAGCATAGGCAATTGCTTATTAAAGAGTCTGCAGTAGCCTGTAGGAAATGCTTCTGGGGAAAGGCCAGCTGACTGAGATAACATAGGTGTTGAAAATCCGAATCTTTTTCATTATGCCGAGTCCAGAAAATTCCCACACTCATTTTAGATAAATGAAGGTGTCTGTCTTGTCATCCCGACCCTGCCTTCAATATTCTCATCCGTCTGTTATTGAAATGACGCTTCGGAGATAAGCGAAAGGAGTGACCTCGTTCAAATTTCTCCTGTTGATAGTGATTAATGCTTGTCTCGTTTATCAGTTTGTACCTTAACTACTACCTTTTTTTTCTCTATGTTCACTTGAAGTCCTGTTTTTATTGCTTGCTTCTTTTGACTACTCAGTGGTTTTGCTTGTAGATCTTTGAGATTGTGTGACATTGGACATAAGTTAAAATCTTCTGCAGTCTTCCTGTCGTCTCAACCTTCACAGTCTCCTGCATAATCCAGTCAACCAAAGTTAAAAACATCATCGGTGATAGAGGGTGGGCTTGTGTTACCCTCTTCTTCACCTCAAAGGCTGCATTATGAACTACTTGGAATTTTGCATCGTCATGCTGAACGAGGTTCATAAGGTTTTGGGGCAACCCGTCGTACTGAAGCAGTTTCCAAATCATTACACGGTCAACGTTTTGGAGGGCCTAAGTCGATGAAGTTCAGGCAGAGATTTCACTGCCATTTTATGCTCCGTTCAGTAATGATGTCTGGCCTTGCAATTATATCCTAACATGATTTGCTTTTCCTGAACCCGGCTTGTTCAGGGTGGAGTTCTGTATCAACAGCATGTTTTAGTCTCTCCAGGATGATGCGACTTAATATGTTACTAAGAGTGGAAGGGAGAATGATTTCGCTCCAGTTTTTGCAGAGGCTTAAGTCGCCCTTCTTTGGTATTTTGGAAAGTTAGTTTTTCATTAGTTTCAAACCTCGTAAGAATAGACCTAATTGTTCATCAGTAGAGTTTTTCATCAGTAATTGTTCATCCCAACATCATTAAACAATATGCTGACCATCTGCTTTCATCCGATAAACTCTCTGCTTCATCTGCTTGATCAAATACAAAAAATCCTACTTACACTCTATGTACATACCTTTAACTCGGTTTTTTAAATCCTTTAGAAATTAGTAATTTGTATTCAGCTGAAAACCTCACTTCGTGAAAGTATGGGGGAATAATCAATGTAACGTAACTCAAAGCTTCCACCCAGCATCAATTAAAATAGTCTGTAGGCCGATAAAGATGAGTCGTCCCTGTGCATTAACGCTAACAACGCTAAGCTATGGGTTGAAATCAATAGGCATCATCTAATTTTGCATAATTTCCAGAAGATCAGATTTTCCCCTGTTTACCAGTTGTATTCAGCTTCACTGGCACTCTCCTTATTCAATTAAGAACTTACTTTAAGCGATCTAAAAACATTCCTCAATTTCATATAATGTGGGTACTGATAATCTCAAATTGAGCTATCTATACTTCATAACTGAAATATTTACTCGTCTTTTTGGCTGTACTAATTCATTTTAATTACAAATTTATGATTGCGTCAGTGTTTGCATAGGAATGTTGATGAGTGTGGGTTGTGTGTGTAACTATTCACACTAGTTAAGAATTTATATATATATATACATATACATATATATATATATATATGTACGTAAATTTGCATCTATGACTTCAACTTTCTCATTGAATCATACAAAAATGCCTCAAATAAATGAATACTCTTTACTGGCATTATTCTCAGCAGGTATGAAGTCATATTTAAATGTATCTATTGTTCACAACTAATGACAAAGAGTGTGTCAGTGACGCAGAGGTAGAATGCTCGCCAACCACGCATGTGATCCAGGGTTCGCTCCCCGGCTGACGCACTCCTTTACCTCGCTAAGCCAGTTATAAGAATGATAAAGCGGGAAAGTTGGACATGAGACTAGCAACCTCATCTCGTAAAAATAAATACCACTGCAACCAAAACTTCAGAGCCCTAACCTGAAGCCCTATCTTCCACTGGGAAAGTAAAGGAATTAAAAAAAATCAAAATCAAAATGGTAGGAAATGTCAAACTGGTTATTAAAAATAAAGCCCGTAAAAGGTTTATGTCAGTTTTCACGACTTATCTAAGATGTGTTAAGATATTCTCTGGTGTAAATACATGAATGTGGCCAGCAGGTTTGTGGTTTTATGTGGAGAAGTGAGGAGTAGGGATTTTAGTGAATGTATTATCGTCACTGGTGAGAGGAATCCAGCATTAGTATTCAGTTTAAACATTGCCAGTAGTAACAGACTCGTATAAAAGTCTGAACTCTGGGGATTTTTTCAATGCTACATCATGGACACGATTAATAAAAACAGCAATAAAATGTTTGCAGTGTACAGTCTTGTCGTATATGGTAAACACCAGATTTGTCAACAATGGGCCTCTTCAGTAATTTGCCGTGTCCTTATCAAAACTGACTCGCCTACTTTTCTTATCGCTATATGGGGCAGTAGACTGACCCATGTATTCAAATATGTTTACCCACTTTATTTATCATAACCCGCATAACCCACACTGGCATCAACACACTTTTACTGAATAAAAATCCATATTTTGACCGTCCATTCCATTCTGTCTTTCGTGTTTGCAATTCATAGTCTTCCTTCTGGAAACTGATTACTTTTGATCATTTCTTAAATTGAAACTATTAATTTTTCAGGTTTCACCATAACATTCACGTGATTTCTCACCATAGTCAATATAACTCATCACTACACAACGGTTGCTTAATACAAAGTAAACAAAATTAGCTCGCAAACAAACAGATCCATGTTCCTCTGCGTAAATTAATCATTACATTCATATTTTGTCTCATTATATCTAAACTGTTTTGTTTACACTGACATCGATTCTCAGTCAGCATTAAACGACTTACTATTAATATACATGTTGTATATATTATCTCCATCATTACATGTTATTGTCATCTACAACATTAAAATATTTTTATTTATTTATTTAGACTGGCTGCTATGCTCCTCTTTTATGCAAGGATTTATAGCAATACAGAATGAGCCAGAAATTACTGAAGACAAACAATCACTTTAACCTTCTTTAGTTTAAACGGGCTATGCTTCACTGAGTTTCTAAGCTGAACTTTGTACAGAAGCGCAGCAGTTCAACTTGTCAAACTCCAAAAAGCACACAAAGGAAAAAAAACTATGTGGAGCAGAAATGTACGGGAGAAAGAATGCCACTGGTAACATTTTGGAGCCATGCAGTCCAATCCTAAGTTAGCTAGCATTGTTCTACGAAAAAGCCGGTGGCTTGGCATGTGTAACACGTTTCCTGGTTATCTGAATACATACAACTTTGCAAATTCATCGATTTAATTACTCTACCTCCTACCTAACATCTTACACTCACTCAAAACACTATGCCACTTAACATTGCAGTTGGAAAGCAAATATCCATGGTCAGAGACATATACTGCCCAATTTCAATGACTGTGTCTTACAACCATGAAGAAAGACGGAGTAAAACTGCTGTGCAGCATACAAATCCTGTGATCTGTATCTGGATATCATGTCTACGCCAACGATGATGTAAACTGACAAATACTACACAATTCATTTGTATCCCTGATGAGTATCTTTCAGTAATCAAGTCATTAGGGAAGATGCAACTTCCCAAAGAAGCCAAGTAGTCAGCATGCTCAAACACTTGACTCCCAGTCTTTAAACTAGGAGTTACTGCAGACCATTCCAGAAAAATTATCTTACACTTGACAGAGATGATGTGCAGGCTGAAAATATTTTCTCGCCTAACATAACTGTACTTCAGCTGATAGAAGATTTGCCTACTTGACTGAGAATTCAAAGTATACATTCGTAAACAAGGAAGAGCTTAAAAACATTTTTAAAGGGTCAGTCTTGTTTTCAACCAAAACACCAAGTTATATATGTATATATGAAGAAACTCGAAGACATAATGGTTATATAAAATTACAAGTAACTAAGTCGTATCTGACAACTGTAGTATAGATAGTAGGTTGAATCTTGCAATACATTTACTACTGAAGAGTTGCAAACAAAATAATGAAAGCAAGTGAATGTATGCATATGTAGCTCAAAAGCACTAGCAGAGGTTTTTGGATTTTATTGCTCAGACTAAACATTCTGCGAGCCGAAAGGTAACTCGATATTTAAATACAGTCAAAAGGTTTACTAATATGCAGTTGTTTGGAAGTCAACTAATATGAAATTTTCGACCTTTACTGTAAATTATTCCTCTTTAGTTACATTTTTGTTTGACCAAAACTGGAAGAGAGATAAAGACAGTCAGTGTTTAGATCAATCCAATTTCGTTTACAGTGTCTATAATTCTACAAGAAAGGCCTAACTGACCCAAAATCGATGTCAAATGATTACAATTCGTAATTCCAGTTAGCTGATCTTCAATGAATATCTCGATTACTCCATAGTTTGGCGGTTGACAGGCTATTTAATCTAAGCAACGATCATATGAATTATGAGTCCTACGAATGAAAAGATCGACCAAATCACTGAATTTCTCTTACAGAACTTAAAGTGTTAACTTAATCGTTCAGTCTCCGCTGGCGTATTACCTTCTTATATGAACATCTAGATAGTGGACGTTTTTTTTGAAGTTCCGGCCATTTGTTTTATAGTGGTCAGCAGTAGGATTCAGTAGACAAGGCTTTGTCCTGTTCAGATTTATCAGTTGCATTTAATTAAGTATGAAATTTACCAATTTGACTTATTCTAAATAAAGCAAACTGCTCATGTCGGAATTTCCCACTAGCCACAGGTAAATTCGTATTTTGTCGATTCATATACTTTATCATTATTATTGTTATCATCATCATCAGTATTATTATTTCCAGACGAAAATTTTATCTACTGTGTAACGCACATCGATTTTTGAAAACGCCCAGTTTCATTGTCCTGGTTTTAATGAATTCTGTTTTGCAAATTTCACTCTAATGAGAAGAAGGAGAAGACTGTTATAAAAGTTTACTATTTACAGCAGCGAACTTTGTGACCAATTAGCGTGACAGTAAAAAAGACCACAGGTATTCTTCGATAAGCAAACCACCTGTGACTGAAACAAAAAGAATTGATATTTTCCAGCTCTGATCGCATAAAGTATTTATTTTAACTCTTTAAAGTGGTGTTATGCATTAGTGGTGAATAGGAGAAGTACTGTTATTAAGTTCTATTTGGAGAAATAGGAAAATATGTTTTACAGCTGACAGAAGTTAGATCCCACAGACTGGAGGATTTCGATTCACCAAGAGAATGATGAAATGCTCATCTTAGAACCAAGCAATACTAGTTGTGATCCCTTTCTGAGTTGTGTTCATACTGGCCTACTAAAATTAATTCTGAAGTGTAAATTTAAGAAAAGATTAGGTAAGTAAAAAGGGGATTTTTCAATAAATCCTTCTCGTCATTCATTGATAAACGCAAACAAACCAAAGTACTTCTGCCAGTAAGACGTAAATAATTAGTTGAAACAAAGTAAGTAAATAAAGACCACTGCTTTCTTACACTTTTCCTAGTTTCTGAAATAAACAAAATGGTTATTTAACATTGTAATTAATTAATCCATTTGGCTATTTAGTAACATCTTTATTTCATGATTTCCACAGGGGACAGGCGAGTAAAATTTCATGTTGTGCTGTGGCACTTGGTTTAGTCTGTTTTTTGCGTCGGTGGCGCAGCGGTAGGATGCTCGCCGACCATGCATGTGGTCAGGGTTTTGATCCCCGGCTGACGCACTCCTTTACCTCGCTAAGCCAGTAATAAGACTAGTGAAGAGGAAATGTTGGGGATGAAGCTAGCAACCACACCCCGTAAAACTAAACACCGCTGCTACGCGGTGCTTTCCTGAACTTCTGACAAAAATTATTTTCCCGTCTTCAAAAGTTACATTGCGAACATCTTATCTTCTTTGTAACAGAAAAGACTTAGAAATAATCTATCAATACCATGTCTTTCAATATAATGTTTATTTCGTTTTGCAAATGTGATGTTTCAAGTGTTACGTTTATAAGAATTTGATTGTATTAGTTTTTTGATTTGATCAGTCTCCGTAATCAGCCTATAAATTGCAAGAAAACAAGGCGTACTTAAAGTTGTTTCATTCTGGTTTTTAGCCTCGGAAACAAGTATGACGACCACACTAGATATAGGAAATAGGACATTGGCGTTATAATGGAGAATATTTGTAGTTCAAGTGGTTGGTTTTGAATAAGTTGTGTTCTCTGAGCTTGTTGATTTAATTGTGAGGCATTCATCCTCCTTCTAGACGACCACATGCAGTCACGACAATGATTGCCACGAGACACAATAATATGATTCATGGAGAATTAAAATGAGTCCATTCCAGAAGAAAACCTGCGCTCAAGATGTTGTCTAGAAGGCCGACGAAAGCTAGCTCAGAGAACACAACTGATTCAAAAAAACATTGGCGTTATGATGTAGACAATCTTGCGATCCAATATACCATAACTTATTCCATCCGCTATCTAGTCCCACCACTTTTTAAAGCTCCCCATGCTTATCTGCTGTCAGACTCGACTATCATTTGTTTTACACTAATCACCATGCTCTAATTTTTATCTCTTAACTATCAGTTATCTTTGGAGACATAAAAATAGGCTGAAATGAACTGTCTGTTCTGGAGGGAAAATGAGAAGATTAAAACATTTAAGAAAGTAGTGAAAAAAGATACACTGGAATCCGAAGGTGTTTTTGTTATGCTTTCACCTACAGTTTTTCAGTATTTCATTTTTTTCTACAATTGTTGATAGGTGAGATGAATTCAGATGATAAAAACATTTTGTTTCCTTCACAATGAAAATACACTGGCTAATTAATCCACAGTGAAAAATAAAAATGTCCATGGAAAACGCATTCATATCGGATTGTGCTTGTATGTTTTTCAGGCGAATATGAACTGGGAGTAGTTTTTACCACGGATTAAAATCAGCTGGAGTACCCGTCGAAACCAGGGCGAATTATCGATTTTCAAGTGTTGACCTACAGCAATTTGATTGGTTACAGGTTTTATCACAATGCTGAAATCAATTAGAGAACCACTGGAAAACTAGGAATTACAAGATGGCTGTTTCGTCCTAGTTTCTGGCTCTACGGCAATACTCTTCCACTGGGGTTCGAACCCAGGACTTTTCGGCTACAAGGTAATGTCATAGACTATATAGCCAAAGGGACCCGATCCACTGATCCGTGAATCCAGTTTACGATGTATGTAGTGCAAACACTAGAGAGTGTCATCGGCGAGTAACTGTTCCCGGTGGTCACGACTTCTCACTCGAACTCCAAGTAACTCCGTGTATGCAGCCAGTCGCTAGTGAGCATCAGATTAACTTTCAAGTATTGGTTTGCGGGTTACGCATTTGATCACGGGGTCACATTAGTTAGAAAATTACTAGAAAAACCAGGGAGTACTGAAAAGAGTTCTGCTAAAGAGGTCCGAACTAAGACGAAGCAGCTGTTCAAACTTGTTTTCATTAATTTGTTTGTTTTGCACTTGTTACTTTAGGCAAACAAAAGGGCGTGTTAGAAAGCTAAGGATATCTGAGACAAATTTATTTGAACAAAGCAAGAACTACAGTTTTAGCAGAATAAAATGGTACCATCTTTTATTTCGTTGCCTTCTCGTCAGCTGCTTACAGGGCAAAGACATTATTAAATGTATCTACAAAAATGATTTTAACATACTTGCACAAAGTTCATTTTAAACAAAAATCAATCGATCAATATACGCATACACTAATAATATATATATATATATATGCAATATTAAACTATTCCGAACAATAATAATCATACACAATGAAAACTTTTCAGCAGCTCGCATTCGGATGAAAAATATCCAGTTACCAGGGCAAAGAAAGACTGATAACCGCTTCTTTCTGAACGCATGAGTCAGGTTTCAGGCGCTTGATGGAGATTGCTTCAGCAAACTTGAGGAGAATTGAGCTCTTTTGCCTATTGATAATTTTGAACGACTTTTCGATGTCCACCTCATGACCCGTGTCGAGGAGATGCCTGGCGATGGCACTGTTTAAAGCATTTGTTCCCTTTAGACATAAGCTTTTTGGTACATGTTCAGAAAATCGTAGATATGCTATTCTTTCTGTTCTTCCAATTTAACTGCTCTCGTAGATACATGTAAATTTGTATATACAGTTGGAGTTAACATGAGAAGGATATCTATCGATTTTTGATTGCATCAAAGAGCAAGTTGTTTGATAGA
Source organism: Trichobilharzia szidati (assembly GCA_944472155.2). Taxonomy (NCBI): domain Eukaryota; kingdom Metazoa; phylum Platyhelminthes; class Trematoda; order Strigeidida; family Schistosomatidae; genus Trichobilharzia; species Trichobilharzia szidati. The sequence continues at coordinate 86,694,219 of OX235279.1, read as the reverse complement.
CGGGAACGAGCTTAGCTGCAGGATAGGCTATGGCTAGTGATGTACTCAGCCTTCTGTTGATCATCGCTGAAATGTTTTCACCTTTATAATCAAGCTGAAAGTAGATTGGCTTTTTTCTTACTGTGATTTGTTTTACATTTGTGACTTCAGATCTTCCATACTTGTTGATGAACCTTTGAGGGTAACCACTGCTCTTCAATGTCTTTTCAAGAAACTCAAATTCTTCCTCTAATTTCTCCCTAGAGCATATTCTCCTCGCTCTGTAGTACAGAATCTAGACTAGACCACGTTTAAAGCTATTTGGACAAAAGCTATTAAAATGTAAGTATTGTCCTTTCCATGTAGACTTTCGATAAATTGACTTTTGAAGACTACCGTTCCATGGCGATGTCGAGGAAGTGAAACTTTCCGTCACTTTCATATTCCATAGTGAACTCAATATTGGCGTGCGCATCATTGAATAATCTTAGTAAGTGTGAAGCATGACTTTCATTTTTACACACTATAAATATGTCATCAACATATCGACAGTAGGAAGTTGTTTCGTCGATTGCGTGCTTCAACTTTGTTCTTTCCTATTGATTAGCTGTGACGGGTCAGTTTGCTACACTACTTCCAATCATTCACCAAAATAGAGAGTGTATTTTATCCCATCTATCATTTCTGATCATATTACAGACATAAATGCTGAAATCAGTTTGAATCAAGAGGTGGAAAGTGCACCACTGATATCTATCCTGCAGTAAATAGGTAAACCTTAATTTTATTCTCTAAGGAGACGAATTTTTACGTCAGAAGAAAATCTTGGTCCCCACAGGTTTTGAACTCACGAATCCTGGTTTGATCACCGACTCAGTGTTATAGTTTTAATCGTTGTATTTTTTTGACAATAACATCATTGTGTCAAACTAAGAGAGAACCATTTCAATATGTCAACGAAACATTAGTTAAGCGGGTAAATATGACAATCTTAAAACTTAACTGTCTCAAATTCATAGCACAGTGTAGTGATTATAGTAGTACTTATACGATTATTTAGTTTCTACTTACTACATTAATTGTATTTTGTACTTATTTTTTTTCTATTTGTACTAAAAATCACTTATATTAACGGGTTCACTGAAATATTTTTATTCCACTCTCTTATACTTTTTTGTGATAGTTATAATATGGCATTTCTACTGTGCTGTGTAACATTCCATTGTAACGAAATGTTCTAGGAACAGGTTTGAATTAATGCCTTTTAGTAATGTGCTGTTACTTAACACAATGACAAGATAGTATATCTAAACACCAACTTTTGATCAATACACTTATGAGTAGTTATTATTAAGTAATAGGTTTGTGTGTACACGATGGAAGTTTAAGCCTTCATGGAGGTGCAGGCTTTGTGACCATATTTTCAGGTGAGTGGCAGATTGGTTTGAAATTGTTTAGCCAGCTAACAAAGACCAGAATTTTGGGCTTAACTCCATGGTAGGCTCTTACAGGCCTATCACTGAGAAGCAACAAACCGAAATGAGAAATTTCAGCGTAGAGTTCTTAAGAGTTGATATTAGTTAGAGGAATATTGAAAATCAAGAAGCACTGGGCAGGTATTTCATCCTGGTTCGGAATTTTTCAGCAGTAAACACCCATAAACCCATCTGGGATAGAATTCAAAACCTTCAGGCTACGTAAATAGTCCACTAAGCGTTAAGCTACTGAGTTGGAATTGAATGGCTCATCAGTTTTAACTCCTGTTAACTAACAGTATACACCTACTAACCTACAATTTACTGGTTAATTGTCATTCACAGTCTGACTGAGTTTAGAAGCAGTAGACAGCAATCAGTACTTAATTATGAACTTTTAACCAGCGCGCATCCGGCTCCTTTTACTAAGTAAGTTCACTTTGAATGAACACTAAGTGTCATCGGTTGACACAAGTTCGAATCTCAGAGAGGAGAAGAATTCCCTCAAGGTTGCAGATACGCCTTGCTGATTAGTGCCAACAAGCACAAGACCTAGCTCCAAAGCTTCCAGTCATCTAATACTAAGTCGATTTGGGTGTTGCAAATCTTTAAATAGATCACATTACCATCACATCATCATTCAGCGGTTGACTGCTGTAAATTCCAGGCAATAATATGACCATCATTACATTTGGAACTATGATAGTGTTCAACAGCAGAATCTGTATTCCATGCATAGATGCATAGTAAAAGTTCCAATTACTATCAGCCAAGAAAAATGTATACAACTGACTGACGATCATCTTTTTTAAGTAATCATTACTCCATTACAAAACATGTGATCATAAAACATTTCTCTCTACGCTAAATGAAAATAAACAAGCACACAGATTAAACTTAACTAATTGACTTTTATTACATACAAACTCATCCATATATTTATATATATGTATTATTTTGAAAATGATCTGTTTTCTTTTAGGTATATTTCTGTATTTTTTTTCTAAGTGATTCCGCATTAAAAAACAAAACAATCAAATTAATCAAATGTAATTTTACAGATCAATAGTATTTCAATCAATACACGGTATGAAAGCAATAATTTATGGATTCGTTCTAGAGGAAGACAAACTTTTTTTGCTAATTAGCTCGTTAAGATACATAGATGGATTGCATAGGCATTACAATAATAAGTATTTGATAGTGATAATAATAATTAAGTATTTTGGCCCGCATATTTTCATCTCATTGGTGGAAATTATGTTTTGTGAGCTTTGTATGGATTGTACTCGATAGGGAATATACTGCACCTGACCATTGTTTATACTGATACCACTGGTCAATCGCTACTTCTTATGGTAATCTGTTGAAAGTGAATTTTTTGTGGTCGCGTTCTTTAAGTTGAGTGGTTTAACTGAGAAGATTTCATTGTCTTCCTGGACAACATGTTCAGCGCGAAATTCAGTATGCGTTCTGCATGAATGCTATAATTGTATCTCTTGACAGTTGTTGTCGTGACTGATTGTTAATTTTTATCAGTATTGATCGTTTTTATTGACTTGAATGAAGTTTGATCTGCTTTTTCACGTGGCTTATTCTTTATTAGATGATATATTTTATCTATCACAATATGACTGTTTGATCGCTGATTCGTCTAAATACCAGGGATTTCTAGTGCTTTTTTCAACTTTTTAAAGTTTCCCAGTCAAGTTGATGTCCACAGTTATTCACTTACACGAATACATATTGAGTCTTTTAATAGCCAGTTTATGTTCTTGGCTGTGGACGTCACTTTGACCAATATAGCGCTTATCACAGTTAATTCAATTTATTTTATATATGGTGTTGACCTTATCTTCTTTTGCTTCTGAGCCGCTTGGTCTGCCTAATACTGAAGGAAGCGATTGTCTTGGTTTGTGTGTGGCATCTGTTTTGAATGGTTTTTAGTATTCTAGCCGTTATTTCGGAAACATTCTGTACATATAGTATGATGCATTTTCTCGCCGTTTCTAAGGATGGTCTCTTGCTGGGAATACTGTTCAAGAGAACTATTTTGGTGTGATCCAGACTAATTTGTTGGTGACTTAATTTAAAATTAAGAGGAAAGCGTAAGTCTCCGTGAACGACTTCTTTATTATATGCCACAAATTAGATTATTTTCCACTGATTTTGGTCTATACTCATGATGTATGTCCCTATATAACTCCTCCATTTGTTTCCCTTATTCTACTTTTTGACATATTACTCTTGGTTATATACAATGTGTATTAAACCTTCTTTGAGGGATATTCAAAAGCTGTTGTGTATAAACTGTTTTATACTTTTGACAAAACATGTGTACTGCACTAGTCGGAATTCATTGACGGAGCTCATCAATCAGCTTGGTGTATACCAGAGTCGTTTAGGAGTACCGACTCTAACATTTTACTCAGGCGAAATGATAGTCTAACAAGTTTTTGATAGCTGTTTTGATTCTTCCAGACCAGATGACTATTTGTCAGACTGGGATTGGCCTTTGATGGACTCCAGGTTCCCAATTTCTCATTTTAATTTGATCAAAACTCTTAGGCTTGTCATATTTTGTAGAAATTCCCTCTTTTGTCTCGCTGTACCTACCGATCCTGCTACATGAACCGGATGCCAGGTTCTGGTACATGTCACATTCCTGAGAAGCTTTTCCTTATGACAGTGAGAAATGACTACTTTGAAAACTTTGACTTTTGTCACACCTATAACATCAACCAGTTCATGTTGGAAAAAAGCCTTCCGAAACTGGAACCTGGTTTCGAAAGTGTGAGCGGATCCAGTCAGCCTTCGAAGATATATTTCCATGATATGTACTTTCTTTTGACGATGTCCCACTAATGTCATCTGCGTATGTGCGACAGCTCGTACAATTGTACAGTACTTTTTAATCTTCTTCAAGTCACTATTTATCTGTGTCATACTTGCTTCGTCCGCTTCAATCCTTGCAAAATAGACGTATGCGTCCCACAGTTAGCGGCTGTTCCCATACAGTCTTAAACATGCCATGACAACGGTGACCGTCAGTGCACATTCTATGAATTCATACACGAAAGATCTCCAGAGAGTATAAACAAACAAATAAACAAATCTTGTTTCTGGGTAATCAAAACACAACAACTAGAAATATTCACATAATGCTTAAATATCAGATAGGCATTACTGCATTACATTCACTCGCTGAACAAACAACTGATGTCTTTTAGGCCTGCATTTTGTATTATTTGTGATCAGCTAACTACATACATTCGAATCCTTTCCACATTTAGTTTCACACAAAGTGGATGAGTTATGCTCTTTCCTTCTAACATTCTTATCAGTATAGATTAACCGACTCATGTGTTTATGAGTTGACAACGTCAGCTGTCTTACAGAGATTATGTAAGTTGGTTTTTAAAATATTTTACAATTGATAAAGTCAAGAAACAAAAAGGTAAAGAGCAGTAAAAACAAGCGTTTTTTGAAAGTTGTGTGACCCACTGTGATGGTGTACTGTTATAACAGTTGTGTTCCACTTGTCATGTTACCTAGTGGAAAATACTATATGGCCTCGTATTGCATTCAAGAAGCATAATGATCTGAATCTGTTCGAAGCCGCACTGTGTGCACGAATACAAAAATCTTTGGAGGATGATTTCTGCTAATTTTCAGTGTCTTTCACAATTCCAATAGCCTCTATTTTTCTAATGATATGAAAGTTTTGTTCGTAACTTTCTAGTGGTTACTGAAAGAGTCAGTTATTTTAAGGGATTTCAAATCACTTGACACACATGATTAATCCTAAAAAAAATGAGAAAGTAAGATATATAAGGGAGTGTTTCCTGCTTAATCCAAAAGATTATACACGAAATATTTTTGCAGTAGGAGTGATGGGCGATAATAGTGTCTTAGCGAGATTCCCTATCGGGCATTAGACTGTCAATCATAGTGTAAATAAGAGCCCTCAGCATAAAGGACAAGATTCGGATTTTCAACAGAGATGTGAATTCACTTCTCCTTTATGGGTCAGAAACATTGCGCTTCAAGAAAAGCATTTCCAACAGATTGCAGACCCGCCTTCTCTCAATATCGAAGATCAGATTGCCAGAAAGAAGTGGAAACAAGAAACTAGGAGAACAAACCAACCCATCATTCAACAAATATATGAGAGAAAGTTGAGATAGATTGGCCGCACACTGAGAAGACCGCCGAATGACATCGCGCGCTAGGCCCTCGAGTGGAATCCCAACTGGAAGCAACGAGTGGGTCGTCCTAGGGTAAAATGGAAGAGATAGTGTGAGGGGGAGATGGGAGATTATGGAAAATTGTGCGCCCATCTAAAGAGGACAGCAGAAAACAGAACAAAGTTGAGGTGTGTTGTTGAAGCCCTGTGTTCCACTCGGAATCCAAGGGAATAATAGTAAAATAATAATATAAGAGACGCATTTCTAAAACTTCTCGGAGACTGAAGTAAGGAGTCCCATTACTTCTTTCAGTAAATCAGTCTTAGCTCTTAAATTTAAAAATTATCTCAGGCATGAAGAGACGGTACAGTGTCTCCATTATGGAGGAAATTTTATTTTGATAAAGCCTCACAGTTTTCTAGAGCAAGACTTTACTCTACCACAGTGAACCAGTTCTGTTCTTATGTCAGTGATACGTTGTCTATCTAGTATCTTTATTCGATTGCGAACTGTTTTTTTCAAAACAAACTACTAGACATTAATTGTTGATCTAAGACCATGTGATTTTTGACAGTCTGTGTCTGCGTATTTCACTATCGTCATTTATTGAATGTGTTGGATTGAATGTTGTGATTACACGTGAAACTGGAACTTTTTTTTTAAGAAAACTCACTTTGGTATGACCGAACAGGTGACTAAATACGTGTGACCTCTTTTGTACACCAGTCTTTGATTTTTGTAAAAATTTCATCATTCCACTGAAGATGTTCAGATTTTTCATCAAAAAAGACTGTTGGAATTATGTGCTTCAGTCTCAGTGATATTTTTACGTAAAAAATTTTTATATATGTTTACTTTTCATTCAGTGAGCAGTTTCTGTGAAACTTCTGGCTAAGAGTTTGTTTAAAGTTTACGTAAATATTACTGTGATTTCGGACTAAAGGAGTCGTGAGACAGCGAGCTTAGCAAGCTGCAGAAAGTACTAGGAAGCTAACTAATTGAGAGGACCTGAGGAAAACATAAGACGAATAGGGGAGTTTATAACTTTCATTTTAGTAATTGGGTAAACTGAAACGACTGTGCATTGACCTTAATTAGATCACTCTATCAGTTTTTCTGAACGTCAACCACCAAAATACTGTTCCCTAAGGTCCCATGTGGAATATAAGGCTTCAACAGCACATCCCAATTTCATCCTGCTCTCCGCAGATCTCAGTAACTGGCTACTCGGTTGCCCATAGGCTCTCAAATCCTCCTCCTCGTCGGTTGCACAGTGGTTAGGACTCCCGCCGACCATGTACATGGTCCTATTATCTATGGTCGGCCTACAAAATTTCGTCTACCGATATCACATGCTGAAAATTCCATACCTGTACGAAAAATACGGCGTGGAATCAAGATGTAATAAAAAATTTTAAAAAATGCCCTCCACGTCACCCTCAGATCCACGCATAAATCGTCTTGTCGTATTTGGGTTCTACTCGAAGGTCTGTCTGGCGCTTGGTCTCACTCAGCGGTCTCCTCAGTGTGTGTCCGACTCATCTCCATTTTCTTCAGCATATTTTTAGACGATAATTATTAAGAGTCCCTCATCGCTAATCCTTATTGACTATCTGATCTTTAGCATGGAGCACAGTTTACTGGCTTGTCCTGAGCCCTGAAAAGAGAAAGAATTGGGCGTGGGGCTGGTGATCCAATGCTGGAAAATCAACTCAGTCGCTACATAGACTTCACTGTACTGAAAAAAATCGAAAATAAACATATTCTTCGATGGAATCACACAGACGGGATGAAGCAGGCTAGTGAAGGCCTTTGGGGAGCCAGTCAGCCGATGTGTCTTTTTTTGATGAAGGCAAAATTAGGCATTTAGACCTCAACTACTAAACTTAAGCTAACACGAATCTTTTAGTAGGATCATGGCTTGTTTCATTATTTTCCGAAACAGACCAGTAACAGAATTTTCAGACAGGTAATTTGATGGCACTTTACTAAGGGCTGATGTACTAAACATCTACAAAGTGAACAGAGAATAAACTTGAACAAAGCAAGAACAACAATTGTACCAGGATAATATGAGCTCATTTTTTATTATTTCGAGGATTCTTCTCAACTGGTTACAACCTGAACGATGAAAAATATGAATTACATTACATTAAAGATTTGAACATAATTTTCCACGATCACAAGGAGTAATTGGTAGGAAGTAAAAGTAACATTAGTCAGGAATGATTTAACTAATTACGAGTTACAAACACTGACTATTTATAGAATAATTCAAATGAACTGTGATCAATATTTGACAGTTTATAAATATTTATAGAATAATTAGGCAATTAGGCTTGGAAACAAAAACAAGCTGTTGTATATTTTTTTTGTTGTCACCAGGGCAATGCAAGATTCACTACTGTCTCTTTCTGCGTACATAGATTTTGTTTCAGTCGTCTGATAGCAATTGCTTCAGCAAAGCGTAGCAAGTTAGGTTTCTTTTGCTTGTTGATTATTTTGAATGACTTCAATTTGTCTACATTATGACCAGTGTCTAATAGATGACGCGCAATTGCACTGTTTAATACTTGTGGACCTTTCAGTCTCAGGTTCTTTGGTATGTGTTCAGAAATGCGGACAATAACCCTTCTCTCTGTTCTTCCGATGTAGGTGCTTTGGCACGTACATGTAAATTGGTAGACACAGTTGGAGGTAACATGAGGTGGGTATTTGTCCACTTTTGATTGTCTCAAACAACAACACATACCAAAGAACCTGAGACTGAAAGGTCCACAAGTATTAAACAGTGCAATTGCGCGTCATCTATTAGACACTGGTCATAATGTAGACAAATTGAAGTCATTCAAAATAATCAACAAGCAAAAGAAACCTAACTTGCTACGCTTTGCTGAAGCAATTGCTATCAGACGACTGAAACAAAATCTATGTACGCAGAAAGAGACAGTAGTGAATCTTGCATTGCCCTGGTGACAACAAAAAAAATATACAACAGCTTGTTTTTGTTTCCAAGCCTAATTGCCTAATTATTCTATAAATATTTATAAACTGTCAAATATTGATCACAGTTCATTTGAATTATTCTATAAATAGTCAGTGTTTGTAACTCGTAATTAGTTAAATCATTCCTGACTAATGTTACTTTTACTTCCTACCAATTACTCCTTGTGATCGTGGAAAATTATGTTCAAATCTTTAATGTAATGTAATTCATATTTTTCATCGTTCAGGTTGTAACCAGTTGAGAAGAATCCTCGAAATAATAAAAAATGAGCTCATATTATCCTGGTACAATTGTTGTTCTTGCTTTGTTCAAGTTTATTAATGGGAAGAATTGCATGAAGTTTTTGAACAGAGAATATTGAACAGCATAGAGAATTTCTTATGCAGCTTGAAACAGATATTCTTTACAAATGTAACTGATAATAAATGGAAAGGAGTTTGAAAAGTATATGTTCCTTTTCAACAATAAAATGTTACAATGATATAATAAGACTTCACTTTTTTCCGTTAGTATCGAATGGATTAGTGGGTTGCATTTATTTTTAACTGACCAACCATGATCATACATATTGGGGAATCGTTGGAAAATATATAAAATTGGACTTTAAAATAATTAAATTGCTGTCATTTTGTAAATTAGCGTTTATGTGTTTGCAACTGTTCAACAACGCAATCCAGGATGAGTATTTCCTAAGTACAGTGAAATTCTGTTATTATAACCATTACATATTTTCATCCTAATTTTCCCAACCAAAAAGTTTACTGCTCATGGTGTGCATTTAGCTTTATATCGTTGGGTAAACTTACCTTAACTTTTCGCTTTTTGAGCCCGAAGTTTCAGTAGCGCTGGTACTAATTTATTGTGCTGGGGATTCGAAAGTCTCACGTCCAACGTTCCCTGTTTTCCAGGATTACCACTGGCTAGACGAGGTTTAGGACTGCATCAGCTGAGGATTGAACCTGAACATCCCACATGGTTGGTGAGCATTTTTTCCACTGAACTACAGAAGGTTAAATATTTACAAACTGTCTGCTTTCAATTAATATGTTCTAACAAAGGTTAGCCGCTATGGGAATTAATTGCGACGAAAACCACGAAATATAAGTTTGCATTTCTAGATTTGGTCATTCACTGTTTTTTTCTAGCCTGTAATTCTTATTTATAAACATCATTTGACGAGGAATTTACTGAATTTTCTTTTGTTGTTTATTGACAGCCTGTAATCTACAAAAACTTTCAGACCCTTATAAAAATCCAAGAAGTTTCTTCATCAAGTCGAGAATAGCTGGTAGCTTAACAGGAATGAAATGGCTACTTTGCGTTAGCCTTCTTCATCTAAATTTTGAAGTCAACTCCCTCTTTGTTAGTTAAAGATTGGGAAATCCAGAGATTAGCGTATTGTTTATCATAGAGTGGGCGTTGATGAAACCCCAAAATAAATTTGCTAATTTCTCTTGGTTTCATCATCTAACAACTAAGTGATTCTAAATAGACTATGCCACTACTTGTTAATTTCGTAAATCAATGTAAACTGTGCAGTGAAGATATATTTGAAGATCAACTCGTTTACTTATTGATCTTGGATAAGAGCTTTTATATTACATAACCGAATAAAAGCATAACTTACTTAGTGAAGTGTTTATTGATTGTGCAAGACACATAATAATGAAGGGTGGTATTTGTCTTTTTGGTATTGTTTTTAATGTTGTTCGACATAATTGACTGATATTTTAACTACTAACATTATTACCATTATTTTACAATTTTCTGTAGGTTTGTGATCTTACTGTCACTACTAATACCAAATAGGAACTGTTATTAACAATCCCGTAATATTATCTTTGTAATTGTTTTCAAGAGATTTGGTAACGAAATGTTTATTTAGAATTCAGTACCTGTATGTAGCGAAATTATCGTCATTTGCACAGATCTTCCTTGTTGTACTACTTCTGACCTTCGTATTGTGTTTCTTTGTCTGTCTTCTATTCATATGCTCCCATATTTGCCTTCAATACTGGCGCATTTGCTCTCTTTGACATCAAATCCATCATCTATTTGATATTTTTATGCCAATGAACGTCTCTTCATATACTACTGATAGATTCTATCAGTAGCACACGCCACACCTTTGTATCTGGATCGAATTTAAGTAATAATATTGATCGTTTTAAAGTAAGCCAATTCCCTTCATTTCAATCCTTTTAATGGTTGCGCAATCGTTTATTTTACTTATATTGTTTGCCTTATGTTAGCGTTTATGAGCTTATCATGTTTTTATTCAACCCGATTATATAGGACCTGTAAACTCAGTAAAAATTAAAGAAAACCTAATTGACTGATCGTTGAATGTTCATCACTGAACGGAAGTAGATAAAAAATTACAGGTCTAACCACTAGCTGAAATGATTAGAGAACTTTTCTATAATTGGTTTGTAAGGATTAGTTTTGTTTTTACGAGTTGATCACGGATTGATATAAGTTAGAGAACCGTTGGAAATCAGGCACAGGGAGTACTCGACAGCTGTTTCACCCTAGTTTAGGAATCATTGGCAGTACACAACAACTGGGGTTCCAACCCAGGACCTTCCGGTTACAAAGCAAGCTCGTATACCATTCAACCACCGGGACCCAATTCAATGGGTGTGTACTGTCGATGATCCCCAAACTAGGATGAAACAGCTTTCCAGTACTCCCTGGTTTTCAATGGTTCTCTAACTGATTAGAGAACTATTGAAAAATCAGGAAGTTCTGCAAATCTGTTCTACCCTGATTTGAGACTCTTCGGCAGCGAACTAGAAGAACTTAGAATTCATGATCCACTGAATCGAGTCCCTTAATGTAAGTGTAGAACTTGGGCACTGTAGTAGAATGTAATTCCATATTATATAATTTTATTTCAAATATCACATTGAGATGCTGTATTTACAACTGGATGACATTTCGAGCATAAATTATTCCTACTCATAATCATATCAATTTAAGTCACACGGTTTCACAATTTGTCTTATATATTTTCCTCCAATTCTGTCACTTCAACTTTCCTTTGTTCCTTGCAACCACTTTTCATATCTCCGGTATAGGCGTTGTGTCACTCTTATTGCACGCCTGAGGTGTTGAATCGATAAACAAAGCTTCAGTGATTAACCTCTCCCTCTCTCCACCTAACTATATTAATTTTAAATACTCTCACCCTATCCCACCCACCCTATTCTGTGATTACACGTAAATAAATGCGGTGCAATGGCTGAGCTGTTTTCCAGGTTATTAACCTTACTGAGCAGGGTCAATTATTCTAGGTCTAGCTAAGTTTTTATGTTCTAATAATCTAGTTGACCGCGATCCGCTAGTTCGACCTATGTAATTGACCTCACCCACGGTCAGAATTACATAGTATTTGGTTAATAATATTATTTTTCCTAATTGGATCTGTTAGGTCCTAAGGCTGATAACGTTTATCTCTGAGAGAGTTGGTTGGTTGGTTTGAATGACACCCTAATTCCAGCGTCATTGAGGATTCTACGCAAGGCTCCTGACGTTCCTTATTCATACGGCAGTGCCACAGACGCTTTGAATTACATATTACTTTCATCAATTTCAACACTTTTATTGTTAGTCTTAGTTTTTCTCTGGTTCTTCACATATTTCTGAATGAACTCTGGTGGGTAGTTATTCACTAGTAATACTTCCTTTGTTTGTGTGATTTCCTTATTTAAATCTTCTGGCTTACTAGTTAGGCTCTTAACACAATCGTCCAGATATTCAAATAAACATATTTTAATAGTTTTTTAAAAATTTTATTATAGTTTGACTCCATACAGTGTTTTTGATACAAGTATGGAATTTTCAGCATGTGATATCGGTAGACCAAATTTAGCAGGCCAAACATGGATATCAGGTGTGCGTCTGCCAGGAGATCGAACCCAGGACCATGTGCATGGTCAGTGAGCGTCCTAACCGCTGTGCCACCGATTCTGGGTAGAATGAATTAAAGTATAGGTACATATTAGAGTGTGTCGGTTTCCTGTAAATGCTAATATCTAACCATCGTGTTTTTGTTTTATTCTACAGTCTAGCATGACCAACTCACCCTGTTCGTTTTCTAACTCAGAAGTGAATTGGATCCCGTCTAGCATTCAGTTTAAATGTGTGAAACAAATTAGGGATGTGTCCAGATTTCAAGACAATGAATGTGTCATCCACATATCCCCACCATAACCTAGGAGCCAGATTAGGCGTTCTAAGAGCCTTATGTTCCCGACTGTCCATAAATATGTCTGCCACTACTGAGGATATTGGTGATCCCATTGCCACCCCATTCGTTTGTTGATATAGTTTATTTTGAAATATGAATACAGTGGAGTTTAGACATAACTGAACACCTAATATTATTTCATCAGCCGAGAGCTCGGTCCAACTTATGAGTTGAGGATCAATGTTCAGTTCATTCCTAACAGCCTCCAGAGGTGTATGAATTGGAATATTAGTATATAAACTGATTGTTTCAAAACTAGTCATTTTTCATCTTTTTCCAATCGAATTTCCTCTAGTTTCTGTTCCATTACATAGGAGTTAGTTAACCTAGAATTTGACCTGTCTCTAATGAGGCATAACACTGATTCTTAATATTTAGATAACTCGTAAGTCAGGGTGTTCCTGAAGTCAACTACTGGTTTGAAAGGCTATCGTGCTTTAGGAATTTCGATAGTCCCATACATTCTACTAGGATTATTTGTTTTAGGCATAAGATTGAATCATTCTGACTCACCCAAAGTTGACTTCATATAGCGTACTAGATCACCAGTAGATTTTATTTCAAAATATAATTCATAATAGTGTCCACAGGTTTTCTAACTTCCTCACATGGTCCTGTTCCAATATGTTGACTTACCTTGTTGTTGTAACCTGATTCATCCATGACTACTGTTGTATTATTCTTGTCCGATTTTGTGATCACTATGTTTTTGTCGTTTCCCAAGCTTTTTAGAGCTGCTATTTCTTTCCTTTTCATAAGTTACTTCTTCCTTTCTTCCAATGTTGTAATGTCAAGACACATTCTGCTCTGACTTGTTCCACAGTAGTTTCGTCCATTTCACTTAATGCTACTTCTATACTAGGGATGACATCTTCAGGTTGCAATCTGTTAATGGCTACATTGAAGTTTATTCTCTTTTCAAGTACTTAAATTTCATCAGAACTCAAGCCTCTTGTTGAGAGGTTAATTACCCATTTTGTTTTATCGATGACTGACGGTATTTCGTTGTGAATTCTTTTTCTTTAACAGGATATATTCCTTCTATTAATTTGTTGAACTTCTTAATTTCAGTATTTTTGGATTTTTTGAATACAGTCGAACTTGACTTTTTAGTTGTTTCTAGCAACTTTTCATAATCCTTGTTATGAAGACAAATTAAGTCAAATTGTGAAACCGTGTGTGAATAAAATTGATATGATTATGAGTAGGAATAATTTATGCTCGAAATGTCATCCAGTTGTTAATACTGCATCGGAATGTGATATTTTTGAAATGAATCGAGTCCCATTGGTTGCATGATCTACAAGCTCGCCTTGTAATCAGAAGGTCCAGCGTCCGAACCTTTGTAAGTGGGTTACTGTCAAAGAGTCCCAAACTATGACTGAACAACTCTTCAGAACTCCGTCAATTACTAGTTTTATTTTTTTATTATTTTGATTTTGATTTACAGCTTGATTCCACACAGTATTTTCAGTACAAGTATGGAATTTTCACCATGGATATCGGTAGCCCAAATTTCACCGGCCGACCATAGATATCGGGTGTGCGCCGGCAGGGGATCGAACCCCGGACCATGTGCATGGTCGGCGAGAGTCCTAACCACTGTGCCACCGACGCACCTTACCTGTGATCCAACCTGCAACCAATTAGATCTCTGCAAACCAACACTTGAAAGTATATGAAAAGTTTCACAAAATGACAAATCCATCAGAGTTATTTCGTATCAAATTTATGATCCTCTAACAGAGAATCCATATCTGTATACACTGGATTCCACCAGAGATTGGCAGGTTTCCCAGCTGACGAATTTCTTCTATTGGATCAGTTTCCACTAATTTTATTCACTATATTTGTCACTTAATGTTGAATCCCTAATTTGGTGAGCATTTCTCTCCACTCTCAATAATGTTCAAGAGTGGATAGACATGGAATTCTATCTAACATATTGAAGTAGAAAAGATGAAACAATATGTGCTGCTGATACCTCATCCCACCTATCCACCTACAAATCAGGACTTTTACTCTGTATATACTCTGAATTACAAAGACATTCTTTGCTAAGAGTATTTATGTAGGCGGGTGTCACGCTGACTAAGTGTGTATTTAATTCTTTCACTTGTCACTACCACTATGCTTACTAGAATACATATATATGTATTCCTTTTTGTGTATGTGAATGACCACAACAACAACAACATCGACGTCAATAAATACCCTCGTCTGATAAGTACAGGAGAGGAATTCAACCCATTGCTTCACATAATATTTAAAACTTTCATTTCATAAATTTTGGCCTTCTATGTCTATATAGTAAAAGTTTCTTTTATAATAATTATTATTATTAATTTAATTATGTACTTGTTTGCTTGTGGTACGTCTTGTCTCACCATATACAAATACTTTTGTGATCTGAGTAGAAAAAAATAATAACACCGCAGTCATTTTGTATTTTATAAGCGTAGGTTAGTTTAACTCTAGTCACAACAACCAGTTTCATAATACTTCTAAAGTATGCCATTTTTGTATACAGAATTTTAATTAAATTGAGTCAGTGTAGTACCTATTGTTTTCATTGTTGTAATAGTAGAGAAAGCTTTTCATAATACGTTCATTAGTGGGCTCTAGGATTGCAGTAAAAGGAGTTTTGAATGCAGTCAAAGTACACTATATTTTCACAACCATTCCAGTTTTATTACGTTTGAGAAATACGGATAAACTACCTAATTTTGACTCCTCTATGTTTATCTAAGGCATCGGTGGTTTAGTGATAGGATACTCGCCAATGGCTGATGTGGTCCAGAATTTCATTTACGAAATGTCACTTAGCCAGTGGTTAGGCAGTAGTAAAGAGGGAAGGTCGGGAATGAGGCCAGTAACCCCATGCGATAAAAAGAAATAAACACCACTTCTACCGAAACTTGGAAGCTTCAGATTGAAGCTCTAAATTCCACTAGGAACTTAAAGGAATAAAACAATCATGCACAAGTACCAGTTTCAATACTCTTGAGGAGCTAGTTATATTGAGCAAACAATTAGGCAGGTTCATCATTGGATTCCCGAATATCACCCTGCGTGCTGAAGCAAGGGACAAACAAGATCTATTCTTAGCTCGGTTTTAATAGTACACTTTGTAGATGCTGACCATAAACTTGATGTTAATGAAGCATTTAATGTTATTTATCATATTCTCACTAATACTAATTAAGGTTTACGAGCCCATATTCTATACACAGATGAAACCACCGGAATCCACCTCAAGAAGCTAGATCTGTGTGTTCAAAAGAAATCCGTGAAGTTAATTCGCTTTCCATGTCAGCAGTTTCGTGAATGTAAAAAGGATTGGCAATTTTCCCCTTCCTCTGAGTCATTTATAAGTTATCACTCTCCAGATTATTTTATTATTCTGTCTGCTTCATCTTCAATTACCTATTACTTATTCAATTTGAGCACTCTTTAACCTCCTAATTACTCCTTATTTCTCCGAAAAGTTGGCATCACACTTTCTAGACTAGTTACCAACGCCTTCCCATGTTACTCTTGATTACTTATTGTTAACAAACGCATCACCACTAGATTGGTAAATTTATGCATTGTGTTATCAAATGCAAACACACTGGAGTAGAGCCATAGATGAGGACCTAACACAGAAAAGTAAATATCTCTTCATTCAGCCCTTTGGATTTCTGAATTTATTACTATCGAAAATCACATCTGTTTTGCCCATAAGATTTAGGAGTGTACAAATTCCCATATTGTGAATTGAATGTGGGCATGAAAGAAGAATATTCTTTTCAGTAAATTTTCTTAAGGTTCTTACAGTTAAAACAAATGGAGATATTTATTGTTACAATAATAGCCAGTTATGTGGTGGATACTGTTATCCCACGTAAAAATGTATTCTCCTCACAACCAGCTATTATTGTAGCAGTCAATATTATATTCACTACAACAAAGGATTTTTGTATTTCCCAATGAATGGAAAACTAAACGATACTGTCAGGAGTTACAAAAAACCTTTATTATAATGAATATCATATACACAATGCCCAAATTTTTCAGACTGTTAAAAGTGAACTTGGTTTGGACATATATAAGGCAAATATTTTATACTTATTTTAATTTTATGCCATCGACAGGACCTCAGAGCAAAACGAGAAAGTCATTTTATACTCTAACAAAGCATCCTAAATAACACATTAAACACCTGACATACAATAAAGATACACTAATAATACAGATATAAAATATAATATTTATCATAATAATAACAGCCACTCATGCGGTGGGCACTGTTCTCCTACGTACAATTGCAACGTTCGGTCAGACCCACGCTTAATTTACGAGATATTGTCTGTTTCATCACATTTGGATTTACGATAAGTAAAACTGTATTAATCATGTGTCTTTATTATATCTCAGCTGTCTAATTGTGTTACTTTGTTAAAAGACAATGACTTTTCAGCTTTGCAATGAGGTTCTACTGATGGCAATAATCAAAGATGATTGGTTTGAAGATTCGAATATCTTGTTTACAAATTGGCCTTGTCGTTTGGTGTTACCGATCTCAATTTATTTTATTGAACTGTTTCTTGTATATAGTCATGCTTTTCTCACCACTTGGAAAGGATCCCTCAAACTCTGAGACTTTATTCCATGAAGATTCACTCAGTCGAATATTGCATGACACAAAACATATCTCATTTCTAAAGACATTTGTAAATTGATACAGATATTCCAGGTGAAATACAGAAACAGGTAACAGAGATTGTTTTGTATTTCTTTCTGTGAACAAGTTCTAAATAGTTTAATGTTGAATAGTTTGTGGTCTGTTAGTCTTTACATCCAGTGTAGGTTCATCAGGAAACCACTCCAGCTGGAGAACCAATGAAAACCAGTTATTGGTATAGTGCAATCGTTATTGATTTCATCCCTGGTGGAATCATGTGGGTGCAGTGACGTAGATCTTCCAAACAGAAACAAAAACATGTTCACTACAATGTTTTTCCATGATTTTTTAAATGATGTCATTTATCTGAAGGCAAACAAAAACACTTACAAGATCCGAAAAAAGAAAAAGAGAATTATTAAACATTGACTTAAGCAACCTAAAAATTCCCATTGAGTCATGTGAAGAAAAGGCGTTCAGTGAAGAGCTACTCTTTCCGGCGATATCATTCTCAAGCTATACAATTGCATATATGAAGTAAACTGTATTAGCAACAAAAGGAATACTTTCAAAGATGTGTCATTACAATTGTAAATTTTCCATAACAAATCACGTAATGTAGAAAACTTTAATCGGCTAGAAACTGGAACAACATTTATAGAAGTAAAATGAGTGACGTAATCTAGTTGACGGGGTTGAATGTAGTTCGACTAAACTTAAAATTGAACAAAAGTCAAGTTAAGAACAGTGGTAATAACGGGTGGGAGAAGGAAGTACCATACAATTAAGAAACAAAAATTACATAGGTGGTGTTAAGATAGATCAGGTCCATTGTAGATTTAATGACTGAACAAACTTCTTTTGTATGCAGAGTTCAGGTTTTCATATGTGAATTGCCATTGCTTCTATGGTTTGAAGAAGTTTGATTCGTACTCTTTTAGCCAGATTCTCACTTATTCTGTAGATAACTATGAAGTTGTTTTGTTGGGTTTCCTTGGTATGCTGATTCTATCAGGTGTTCAAGAATAAAGCTTTGGGGGTACTCCGATCAACCTTTTCTATAAAACCAATGATTCTCATGAATGTGAAGGATAAGCTGCTACTGTTGGCCCCATCAGTGTGCATCTTCCAAATTACCTGCTCGTGTAGAGCTGGGTATGTCGGCCGAACCTAGAATTTGCTATCCAAACGCATTGTCGAACACTTACTCTTACGGTTTATATGCAAATTAAAACACAGCTTCAATAACTTGCAAGTGAAACTACGTTTTGAAAGTTACTTTGATTGAATACTAGGTAGTCAGTAACTATAGTCATGAGTCTAGTCCTTTGTCTGGTGCAGACTGAAAGCTGTCAGTCAAGTTTTCAATTTGGCCCGATGCTATGTGTTTCGCCATTATGATGCACCGTGAATTGCTGTTGAATGTCAAATTCTTTTCATAGTGCCATTAAGTCTGAACAGATCAACGAAAAACTTGTGGAAAGTCATGAACTGAATCAGTGAAATAAATGTTATTTTATTTTTCAGCCTCCTTTGATGCGGTTACAAAAGAAGTGGGTGTGTAGAACATCACAGGTGAATCGAAACTACAGTGAACTGATTTAGACGAAATATAATTTTACATCAGGCTTATGAACAAGAACATTGAGTGTTGTACAAATATGAAGGTACTTCTACATTTCATCTACTCCAAAGTTATTTCATAACAGTCATACTTCTTCTTTATCATACGCTTACTAACTGAACAATTTTAGGGCGATCAATTGTTTGGTTAGCGTTATTAGAAGACGTAGATTATCTGAAAAATGGGATGTATTTGCGATAAACACACCGAACAATGAGATAACACATTTACTTGTCAAGTCGATATATATGTAAAAGTTAAGGGTAATTAAATTAAACAAAGCGAGAAAAAAGGATTTAATAGTGATTAACACAAAGTTTGAAAATCCAATCAAATAAGGATTACCAAGGTAGGTTAAGAGTAATAATAAACTGTTTTTGACTACATAGGCGGCGGGGTGCTTAAGTTTATGAATAGCTATAGCCTCAGCGTATTTCAGTAAGCGCCTTTGACCATTTTTATAGATGACCTTAAAGGCTGAGTTAGCATCAGTCTTGTGGTTCATCTCGATTACATGTTATCTATAGACGAACTAGGTAGTCTGACACCTTCGTCCATTGGTTTTCCACAATTCATTTGTTTTTCTAACCATTTCGGGATATGGTCTCCCACTCTTACGTGTAAAGCACGATTACTCCTTCCTATGTATGTGTGTCCACACACACGAAAATCGGACTATAATTTGAAAAGAGATTACTAAATTTCTATCTCAGCATGTTAACAATACTCATCCTGAGGAACCAGACACTAAGAAAAACCTGTTATAGAAGTGAAGATGAGGGCTGTTGATAACCTTCAGTCAAATGTTAGTAACTGCCGGTGAGTTTCCTCTCTCGCAGATGAAATGGTTAGTGTCATGGGACTGATCATGAAGGGCTTAGACCATAATCAGGAGCCTAAAGCTGCTGAAATGTAAGTTAGTTAAGATCTCTGAGGCCATTACCAACAGCTAGGGTCGACTAAAGAGAAGGAAACAGGGAAGGAGTCAGAAATGGGTTATACTCGTCAACTGCTTAGTCTCACTGAAGAACATGATCCTAACAGAGCAATGGTATTTAAAACAAACAAGAAATGTTAGTAAAGCAAAACCTGATAAATTCATTAGAATTAGGTGGAACTGTTTCAATGAATACTTAACATACCGCGTCAAACATACTATATGATATATATATATATGGATATAATATCAACGCTTTCACGTCATTTACCTTTATCATTAAAGAGACAAGCAGAAACATTCCTGCCACAACCAGAGAGCGTAAATCAATTCATTGTGTACAGAAAATAATGGTTAGAGCCTTTGATTCTACCATGGTTGCTCTGTTAGGATCATGTTCTTCAGTGAGACTAAGCAGTTGACGAGTATAACCCATTTCTGACTCCTTCCCTGTTTCCTTCTCTTTAGTCGACCCTAGCTGTTGGTAATGGCCTCAGAGATCTTAACTAACTTACATTTCAGCAGCTTTAGGCTCCTGATTATGGTCTAAGCCCTTCATGATCAGTCCCATGACACTAACCATTTCATCTGCGAGAGAGGAAACTCACCGGCAGTTACTAACATTTGACTGAAGGTTATCAACAGCCCTCATCTTCACTTCTATAACAGGTTTTGCTTAGTGTCTGGTTCCTCAGGATGAGTATTGTTAACATGCTGAGATAGAAATTTAGTAATCTCTTTTCAAATTATAGTCCGATTTTCGTGTGTGTGGACACACATACATAGGAAGGAGTAATCGTGCTTTACACGTAAGAGTGGGAGACCATATCCCGAAATGGTTAGAAAAACAAATGAATTGTGGAAAACCAATGGACGAAGGTGTCAGACTACCTAGTTCGTCTATAGATAACATGTAATCGAGATGAACCACAAGACTGATGCTAACTCAGCCTTTAAGGTCATCTATAAAAATGGTCAAAGGCGCTTACTGAAATACGCTGAGGCTATAGCTATTCATAAACTTAAGCACCCCGCCGCCTATGTAGTCAAAAACAGTTTATTATTACTCTTAACCTACCTTGGTAATCCTTATTTGATTGGATTTTCAAACTTTGTGTTAATCACTATTAAATCCTTTTTTCTCGCTTTGTTTAATTTAATTACCCTTAACTTTTACATATATATCGACTTGACAAGTAAATGTGTTATCTCATTGTTCGGTGTGTTTATCGCAAATACATCCCATTTTTCAGATAATCTACGTCTTCTAATAACGCTAACCAAACAATTGATCGCCCTAAAATTGTTCAGTTAGTAAGCGTATGATAAAGAAGAAGTATGACTGTTATGAAATAACTTTGGAGTAGATGAAATGTAGAAGTACCTTCATATTTGTACAACACTCAATGTTCTTGTTCATAAGCCTGATGTAAAATTATATTTCGTCTAAATCAGTTCACTGTAGTTTCGATTCACCTGTGATGTTCTACACACCCACTTCTTTTGTAACCGCATCAAAGGAGGCTGAAAAATAAAATAACATTTATTTCACTGATTCAGTTCATGACTTTCCACAAGTTTTTCGTTGATCTGTTCAGACTTAATGGCACTATGAAAAGAATTTGACATTCAACAGCAATTCACGGTGCATCATAATGGCGAAACACATAGCATCGGGCCAAATTGAAAACTTGACTGACAGCTTTCAGTCTGCACCAGACAAAGGACTAGACTCATGACTATAGTTACTGACTACCTAGTATTCAATCAAAGTAACTTTCAAAACGTAGTTTCACTTGCAAGTTATTGAAGCTGTGTTTTAATTTGCATATAAACCGTAAGAGTAAGTGTTCGACAATGCGTTTGGATAGCAAATTCTAGGTTCGGCCGACATACCCAGCTCTACACGAGCAGGTAATTTGGAAGATGCACACTGATGGGGCCAACAGTAGCAGCTTATCCTTCACATTCATGAGAATCATTGGTTTTATAGAAAAGGTTGATCGGAGTACCCCCAAAGCTTTATTCTTGAACACCTGATAGAATCAGCATACCAAGGAAACCCACAAAACAACTTCATAGTTATCTACAGAATAAGTGAGAATCTGGCCAAAAGAGTACGAATCAAACTTCTTCAAACCATAGAAGCAATGGCAATTCACATATGAAAACCTGAACTCTGCATGCAAAAGAAGTTTGTTCAGTCATTAAATCTACAATGAACCTGATTTATCTTAACACCACCTATGTGATCTTTGTTTCGTAATTGTATGGTACTTCCTTCTCCCACCCGTTATTACCACTGTTCTTAACTTGACTTTTGTTCAATTTTAAGTTTAGTCGAAGCACATTCAACCCCGCCAACTAGATTACGTCACTCATTTTACTTCTATAAATGTTGTTCCAGTTTCTAGCCGATTAAAGTTTTCTACATTACGTGATTTGTTATGGAAAATTTACAATTGTAATGACACATCTTTGAAAGTATTCCTTTTGTTGCTAATACAGTTTACTTCATATATGCAATTGTATAGCTTGAGAATGATATCGCCGGAAAGAGTAGCTCTTCACTGAACGCCTTTTCTTCACATGACTCAATGGGAATTTTTAGGTTGCTTAAGTCAATGTTTAATAATTCTCTTTTTCTTTTTTCGGATCTTGTAAGTGTTTTTGTTTGCCTTCAGATAAATGACATCATTTAAAAAATCATGGAAAAACATTGTAGTGAACATGTTTTTGTTTCTGTTTGGAAGATCTACGTCACTGCACCCACATGATTCCACCAGGGATGAAATCAATAACGATTGCACTATACCAATAACTGGTTTTCATTGGTTCTCCAGCTGGAGTGGTTTCCTGATGAACCTACACTGGATGTAAAGACTAACAGACCACAAACTATTCAACATTAAACTATTTAGAACTTGTTCACAGAAAGAAATACAAAACAATCTCTGTTACCTGTTTCTGTATTTCACCTGGAATATCTGTATCAATTTACAAATGTCTTTAGAAATGAGATATGTTTTGTGTCATGCAATATTCGACTGAGTGAATCTTCATGGAATAAAGTCTCAGAGTTTGATGGATCCCTTACAAGTGGTGAGAAAAGCATGACTATATACAAGAAACAGTTCAATAAAATAAATTGAGATCGGTAACACCAAACGACAAGGCCAATTTGTAAACAAGATATTCGAATCTTCAAACCAATCATCTTTGATTATTGCCATCAGTAGAACCTCATTGCAAAGCTGAAAAGTCATTGTCTTTTAACAAAGTAACACAATTAGACAGCTGAGATATAATAAAGACACATGATTAATACAGTTTTACTTATCGTAAATCCAAATGTGATGAAACAGACAATATCTCGTAAATTAAGCGTGGGTCTGACCGAACGTTGCAATTGTACGTAGGAGAACAGTGCCCACCGCATGAGTGGCTGTTATTATTATGATAAATATTATATTTTATATCTGTATTATTAGTGTATCTTTATTGTATGTCAGGTGTTTAATGTGTTATTTAGGATGCTTTGTTAGAGTATAAAATGACTTTCTCGTTTTGCTCTGAGGTCCTGTCGATGGCATAAAATTAAAATAAGTATAAAATATTTGCCTTATATATGTCCAAACCAAGTTCACTTTTAACAGTCTGAAAAATTTGGGCATTGTGTATATGATATTCATTATAATAAAGGTTTTTTGTAACTCCTGACAGTATCGTTTAGTTTTCCATTCATTGGGAAATACAAAAATCCTTTGTTGTAGTGAATATAATATTGACTGCTACAATAATAGCTGGTTGTGAGGAGAATACATTTTTACGTGGGATAACAGTATCCACCACATAACTGGCTATTATTGTAACAATAAATATCTCCATTTGTTTTAACTGTAAGAACCTTAAGAAAATTTACTGAAAAGAATATTCTTCTTTCATGCCCACATTCAATTCACAATATGGGAATTTGTACACTCCTAAATCTTATGGGCAAAACAGATGTGATTTTCGATAGTAATAAATTCAGAAATCCAAAGGGCTGAATGAAGAGATATTTACTTTTCTGTGTTAGGTCCTCATCTATGGCTCTACTCCAGTGTGTTTGCATTTGATAACACAATGCATAAATTTACCAATCTAGTGGTGATGCGTTTGTTAACAATAAGTAATCAAGAGTAACATGGGAAGGCGTTGGTAACTAGTCTAGAAAGTGTGATGCCAACTTTTCGGGGAAATAAGGAGTAATTAGGAGGTTAAAGAGTGCTCAAATTGAATAAGTAATAGGTAATTGAAGATGAAGTAGACAGAATAATAAAATAATCTGGAGAGTGATAACTTATAAATGACTCGGAGGAAGGGGAAAATTGCCAGTCTTTTTTACATTCACGAAACTGCTGACATGGAAAGCGAATTAACTTCACGGATTTCTTTTGAACACACAGATCTAGCTTCTTGAGGTGGATTCCAATGTTTTCAGCTATGTATAGAAGATGAGCTCGTAAACCTTAATGAATAATAGTGAGAATGTGATTAGTAACATTAAATGCTTTATCAACATCAAGTTTACGGTCAGCATCTACAAAGTGTACTACTAAAATCGAGCTAAGAATAGATCTTGTTTGTCCCTTGCTTAAGCACGCAGAGTGATATTCGGGAATCCAATGATGAACCTGCCTAGTTGTTCAGTCAATATATCTAGCTCCTCAAGAGTATTGAAACTGCTGGTTGTGCATGATTATTTTATTCCTTTAAGTCCCTAGTGGAATTTAGAGCTTCAATCTGAAGCTTCCATGTTTCGGTAGAAGTGGTGTTTATTTCTTTTTATCGCATGGGTTACTGGCCTCATTCCCGACCCTCCCTCTTTACTACTCCCTCACCACTGGCTAAGTGACATTTCGTAAATGAAATTCTGGACCACATCAGTCATTGGCGATTATCTTATCACTGAACCCACGGATGCCTTAGATAAACATAGAGGAGTCAAAATTAGGTAGTTTATCCGTATTTCTCAATCGTAATAAAACTGGAATGGTTGTGAAAATATAGAGTACTTTGACTGCATTCAAAACTCTTTTTACTGGAATCCTAGAGCCCACTAATGAATCTATTATGAAAAGCTTTCTCTACTATTACAACAATGAAAACAATAGGTACTACACTGACTCAATTTAATTAAAATTCTGTATACAAAAATGGCATGCTTTAGAAGTATTATGAAACTGGTTGTTGTGACTAGAGTTAAACTAACCTACGCTTATAAAATACAAAATGACTGCGGTGTTATTATTTTTTTCTACTCAGATCACAAAAGTATTTGTATATGGTGAGACAAGACGTACCACAAGCAAACAAGTACATAATTAAATTAATAATAATAATTATTATAAAAGAAACTTTTACTATACAGACATAGAAGGCCAAAATTTATGAAATGAAAGTTTTAAATATTATGTGAAGCAATGGGTTGAATTCCTCTCTTGTACTTATCAGACGGGGGTATTTATTGACGTCGATGTTGTTGTTGTTGTTGTTGTTGTGGTCATTCACATACACAAAAAGGAATACATATATATGTATTCTAGTAAGCATAGTGGTAGTGACAAGTGAAAGAATTAAATACACACTTAGTCAGCGTGACACCCGCCTACATAAATACTCTTAGCAAAGAATGTCTTTGTAATTCAGAGTATATACAGAGTAAAAGTCCTGATTTGTGGGTGGATAGATGGGATGAGGTATCAGCAGCACATATTGTTTCATCTTTTCTACTTCAATATGTTAGATAGAATTCCATGTCTATCCACTCTTGAACATTATTGAGAGTGGAGAGAAATGCTCACCAAATTAGGGATTCAACATTAAGTGACAAATATAGTGAATAAAATTAGTGGAAACTGATCCAATAGAATAAATTCGTCAGCTGGGAAACCTGCCAATCTCTGGTGGAATCCAGTGTATACAGATATGGATTCTCTGTTAGAGGATCATAAATTTGATACGAAATAACTCTGATGGATTTGTCATTTTGTGAAACTTTTCATATACTTTCAAGTGTTGGTTTGCAGAGATCTAATTGGTTGCAGGTTTGATCACAGGTAAGGTGCGTCGGTGGCACAGTGGTTAGGACTCTCGCCGACCATGCACATGGTCCGGGGTTCGATCCCCTGCCGGCGCACACCCAATATCTATGGTCGGCCGGTGAAATTTGGGCTACCGATATCCATGGTGAAAATTCCATACTTGTACTGAAAATACTGTGTGGAATCAAGCTGTAAATCAAAATCAAAATAATTAAAAAAATAAAACTAGTAATTGACGGAGTTCTGAAGAGTTGTTCAGTCATAGTTTGGGACTCTTTTACAGTAACCCACTTACAAAGGTTCGGACGCTGGACCTTCTGATTACAAGGCGAGCTTGTATATCATGCAACCAATGGGACTCGATTCATTTCAAAAATATCACATTCCGATGCAGTATTAACAACTGGATGACATTTCGAGCATAAATTATTCCTACTCATAATCATATCAGTTTTGTTCAACCACGGTTTCACAATTTGACCTAATTTGTCTTCATAACAAAAATTATGAAAAGTTACTAGAAACAACTAAAAGGTCAAGTTCGACTGCATTGAAAAAATCCAAAAATACTGAAATTAAGAAGTTCAACAAATTATTATAGGGAATATATCCTGTTAAAGAGAAAGTATTCACAACGAAATACCGTCAGTCATCGATAAAACGAAATGGGTAATTAACCTCTCAACAAGAGGCTTGAGTTCTGATGAAATATAAGTACTTGAAAAGAGAATAAACTTCAATGTAGCCGTTAACAGATTGCCACCTGAAGATGTCATCCCTAGTATAAAAGTAGGATTAAGTGAAATGGACGAAACTACTGTGGAACAAGTCAGAGCAGAATGTGTCTTGACATTACAACGTTGGAAGAAATGAAGAAGTAACTTATCAAAAGGAAAGAAATAGCAGCTCTAAAAAGCTTGGGAAACCACAAAAACATAGAGATCACAAAATCGGACAAGAATAATACAACAGTAGTCATGGATGAATCAGGTTACACCAACATGGTAAGTCAACATATTGAAACAGGACCATGTGAGGAGGTTAGAAAACCTGTGGACACTATTATGAATTATATTTTGAAATAAAATCTACTGGTGATCTCGTACGCTATATGAAGTCAACTTTGGGTGAGTCAGAATGATCCAATCTTATGCCTAAAACAAATAATCCTAGTGAAATATGTGGGACTATCGAAATTCCTAAAGCACGATAGCCTTTCAAACCAGTGTTGACTTCAGGAACACCCTGACTTACGAGTTATCTAAATATTAAGAATCAGTGTTATGCCTCATTAGAGACAGGTCAAATTCTAGCTTAACTAACTCCTATGTAATGGAACAGAAACTAGAGGAAATTCGATTGGAAAAAGATGAAAAATGACTAGTTTTGACACAATCAGTTTATATACTGATATTCCAATTCATACACCTCTGGAGGCTGTTAGGAATGAACTGAACATTGGTCCTCAACTCATAAGTTGGACCGAGCTCTCGGCTGATGAAATAATATTAGGTGTTCAGTTATGTCTAAACTCCACTGTATTCATATTTCAAAATAAACTATATCAACAAACGAATGTGGTAGCAATGGGATCACCAATATCCCCAGACATATTCATAGACAGTTGGGAACATGAGGCTCTTAGAACGCTTAATCTGGCTCCTATGTTATGGTGGGGATATGTGGATGACACATTCAATGTCTTGAAATCTAGACACATTACTAATTTGTTTCACACATGTAAACTGAATGCTAGACGGGATCGAATTCACTTCTGAGTTAGAAAACGAACAGGGTGAGTTGGTCATGCTAGACTGTAGAATAAAACAAAAACAAGGTGGTCAGATATCAGCATTTACAGGAAACCGATACACTCTAATGGCTTCTTGGACTTTAATTCATTCTACCCAAAATGAGTGGCACAGCGGTTAGTACGCTCACCGACCATCTACATGGTCCTGGGTTCGATCTACCGGCAGACGCACACCCGATATCTATGGTTGGCCTGTTAAATTAGGTCTACCGATATCACATGCTGAAAATTCCATACTTGTATCAAAAATACTCTATGGAGTCAAACTATGATAAAATCTTTTAAAAAATAATAAAGATATTTTTATTTGAATATCTGTACGATCGGGTTAAGAGCTTAACTAGTAAGCCAGAAGATTTAAATAATGAAATCACACAAACAAAGGAAGTATTACCAGTGAATAACGACCGACCAGAATTTATCCAGAAATAGGTGAAGAACCATAGAGAAAGTAAGACTAACAATAAAAGTGATGAAAGTAATGAAAGTAATATATATTCAAAGCCTATGAAAAACATACGGTCGTTTATTAGAACTTAATGTTAACACCATTGAGCTACATGTGAAAAGTGTGACTAAAGTCTCAATTTTTATTTCTCAGGAGGAGGTGAATGTCACTGAGAAGACAACTACTAACGCAGATTTTCTACATGGTAAAAAGCTATCAAGTTTATGTGAAACAATGATAGCTCATATATTTGCTACTTTTCAAAAGGGACATTGTGATCTTGGCGTGATCGAAAAGACTAATCTGCTTTTTCCTTAAAATGGCAGTCACATATCATATTTAAAGCACCAGAAACCACTACTTAGGTAAAAGGAAGGATATATTCGAGAATTTAGCTAACGAAATAAGCTTTATTACTCAATGTAATATATTTATAGGATAGAGTCAGGGGGAAGAACTGTAGGATTTAGAGTATCTCACTTTCATAGAGATGAAAAAATACTCCACCAATCGTGCATACTAGGACAGAGAAAAAAGATCTATCAAATTTTCTTCATTTTACCAAGCTTTGTCTAGTATTTTTCAGTTAAATGCATTCTTTTATTGCAGAAAGGAACTAAAATGTCTTTGTGATGTCACTGCACATTTATCCTTACTTGAACACTGTTCAGTACCTATTGATGAAAAGTTACAAATGTTCATAACTTAAAACAGGAATGGCTACGAACTTTTTCAGAGGTGAAGTCTATCCTTTTTCTTTAAAATACAAAGGGTTTGTTTTTAATACTTCTAGTTGCAGTTGACTGGGATTCATAGAAAGCAATACTGAGTTTTGAATGTATGCGGTGAAGTGTAGACAAGGCATTGGTGTATTTTGTTTTTTGTCCTTTGAGGAGTTTGTTGAGAGAATTCACTCCTATGACCACCTTAATATTGGATACTCAAAGTGCATAATGCAGTTCACTGCACAATTGAAACATTCACTTGAAAAAAATTCACAGTGACGAAATACCTACATATTTGACGCATACAATTCATCAAACTCAATATTAATGCACTAAACAGTTGTTTTTTGTCAGTAAATAGTTTTTAACTTCATTACCACTTTTACCATTTTTTAGTATTATACAATTCTTAGTGTTGACAAAGAAAGTTCTCTCTCTCTACCTAAAGGCATCATCTGATTACAGACTGACTAATTAATTTTTTCGCTTGAAAATAAGTCTTGAAAGCCAAAACTACTTTTGGCGGCTTTTTATTGAATACCCTAGTCGTGTGTTATACACCTAATGATTAGTGAATACGTATTATTTAGTCAGAAGTCCCTTAGATGATTTTACTACTTTTTCAGTCACATTAGCCTTTAATGTGTACATGTAGAGTGTATATCACAAACCCATAGAAGTCGGTGGTCAAAGTAAACTCCATCCGCTAGTTATACTGTAAAAGAGTAGAAAGTCAAATTAGGGAATAATGAATAAGTAAATAGATTAGTTCACTTCATCACTCTGTGATTTTTTCCATGCTTTCACCACAGGTACACAGAAATGATGGAATTATGAGAACCTCATTAGCGCTGAAGACATGTTTCTATTTTCTAGCCGAAAACCAGCGGATAAAACTGCGGCAAAAATGATTCACCATAAAATTGACAACGCACAAAACAATTTAGCCAAAGTTCATTGATGCATTTTTTATTTGCTGTCTATTAGTGACTGAGTGACACAGTCGTTAGAAAACTAAAAGTCACTCATTACTGCGTCTCAGCTCATTTGATTAGTGACAGGATGTAAATTAACGAATGACTTGAGTTCACTGAGCTCTTAAATTACTGCTTATTGAATGATTTTCATCACAAGTAGTTTTCACTTCATATATTTTTAACATACCTTAGACTGACACATTGGCTTTATCAGTGTCGTCTTTAGTATGGTGTTAGTGATTTATGTGATTATGATTTGCTAGTGAAATTACAGCATACAATGAATTTGTTTCACTCAGGACTCATATGCTGGGTACGTATTTGTAATAAAAACCTTAAATGCCAGATCCTTATTCAAAAAGCTACAGAGCAGTGTTGGCCACTTTGTTTCCAGTGTTTGTCATGTTAGTTGTAGAACCATATTTTAATACCGATATGCTAAGACGGTATACTTGCTAGTTATCTGAGCCTAAAAAAATGAAGTCGGCCTTCATTCAGCTGGATTATTATTCTGAATGCGAACTTATGAGGCTTCAATTTTTTGGCTTAACACGTAAATTACGGAAGATAAAATAACTGTTTGATATTTCTATTGGTAAAGAAAGTTTTAATGTGGTTTCAGCACTCGTCACTGACTACATCAGAAATCGACATCGGTTAAAGTCTCATGAAAATCGTGCATCTATAACTGCACAAACGGTCTAATCAAGGACATTCAAGCGACAACTTCAGTATGTTACGAATATCTGAGGTGCTTGAAATGAAAGAGTTTGTCATATCTTGCTCATATGCTGACTGATTGATTCTGTTTTCCGTAATGAGTTACTACATCATTAGATAGCAGAGCTGAAGTTTTGATCAGAGAGCGTAACCTTAACGGTTAATAATAATAGTCTTTTGGAGATGTCAATCATAGATTTTTATGTAAAACTGGGGGATCACGTTTGTTATATGATTAAAGGCAACAGATAAGGCTTCTTGCAGTTACTAACTGAGCCAGCTAGCTTGATGACCAGACAGAAAATTCGACTGAGAGAGAATAGTCAGTCCCGACATTGAGGACACATGATATTGGTTACTCCCTAGTGAGTAATCAGAGTTGCATTTACAATGTTGCGAGATTGGTAAAGTAGTTTATTGGATGCTGACTTGCTTAACATAAATCCTGACGATAAAGCACTTGATCAGTCACAAGATCTTGGATGATTACTACTTCAGCGTCCTAAAATGAGCGAGAAATCGTGTGCAGAGGTTTCTGCTTTTCGATGTTTCTCCAGATGAATTCATTTTTTTTTGGTGTTCATAAAATTCATTGAGATATTTTCACTTCCCAAATATTTTACACTAAAAAGATGAACATTAACATATCTCGTCTAGAAATTTAATTGTGCAGGGTAAGCCTATCTTTTAAGAATAAGATTATGGTTATATTATTCAAATGACTATTCTTCATTGGAGATAAAGTACGGCCCTAGAACTCAGCATAAATGTGAAAAGTAAAATTCCACTTATCTAATTGCATATTTGTTAATAGCGATGAGTAAGACCGTCGGGTGACCCACTTACTAAAAATGCAATCGGATTGATCTGAAACAAATTATACACTGTTTTACTCTCGTACCAAAAAGATTCTAAAATAATAAATAGTAGTAGTAAGTGAAGGAGGAAATGAAAACTTGTGGGCGATCTTGAAGTCAGCTAAAAAGAACCACAGAAATCTTGGTGAAACAGAGGTATCCTGCTGAAACCTTTTATTCCATGATGATAATGATAATAATTTACAATTATATAATTACTGAAATCAATCTTCACAAGGCCGACTGGAATTAACACTATTGGGTGTAGCGCTTCCCATTTGGCACTACTCTATAAAAGCATATTTGTCAAAAGTAACATAACGTTTACTTTGCTTACTAACTTGTTATGTTTTATTCATGTAGCCTAATGCATCAAAGAATAAGTTTTCTTTTTTATGTCTTTTTTTGCTTTTTCAGCACCGATATTAAGTCAGTCCTTCTGTATGGGTCAGAAACTTTCACTGCGTGCCATGAAAAGCATTTCCAACAAGCCACTTCACACTTTTATCAACAGTTGCCTTCGCCCCATAGTGAAGTTCAAATGGCCAGAAGGAATTGACGGCAAGAAACTCTGGCAGCAAAGCAACAGAGATTCCGTTGTTAAACAAATGTGCAGAAAAAAATACAGATGGGTCAGACACATACTAAGGAGACCGTCTAAAAACATCATGTCCCAGACATTACCTCTAATGGAACCCGAGTGGGATCCGGCTAGTTGGGCTCAGGTTCGATGGTAACATGAAGGAAATCGTGAGAGGAGGAAATGAGGGACTGTGGGTAATCGTTCGGCCAGCTTAAGAGGACCGCAGACAATAGGACATGCTGGATATGGGCTGTTGAAGCCCTATGTTCCACTCAGAATCTAAAGGAACAATAATAAATAATAATTCATCAGGTATATCTGAGATTAACTATTTGCTTTCTTAACCTCAGTTATCAAACAAATTAATAATGAATGAAAGCTTTCCCTTAACCACTTCCATCCGTGCATCATAGTGACTGGCTGCACCACGAGCCACCTTCATCTAGGCAAACTGTCAAATGCCTGGGCGTATTTGAAAACACACTCTGTCGAGAACTCTGAATCGTCAGCACTTTCCGCCCCACCCATTAATCCCTTATCTTTTTTACGCCTTTAGCCATAATGATTGGTTATATCGGTTAAATCTACTGAACAAATACGTAGTAGACATCATAACTGAAGTTTTGTTGAAGGGTTAAAGTTCTGCCTGAAAATTGCAGCCCACGAAAATAGTCAGCAGTAGACTGTATTCATCTTGTCTTTCCTTTTGCTCAAGACACATTGAACGTTTAGTTATTCTATTCAAATTTTACATTCTTTTTATTCTTACTTTTCGCTTTCAATTTGCATATAAATACTTCTACTGTCAACGTGTGTACAACAGCTTAGAAAGAGTTATATCAAAAATAACCTCTGTTCGAGAAGAGATAATAAAAGGAATATGATTATTGATGTGTTAGGGTGATGACAATTTCGAATGATATTTAATGCTATAATCATTTAGCTGACATTACAGCCTTGTAAAACAACCAAGTTTATACACACTGTGAATGTGACATCTTTTCTGGCAAAATAGTTCTAAATTAAAAGTCATCTTTCTAAAGGATATATCAACTACTTACTGAGGCTTTCTTAGTTTTTGTGTTTTTTATTATTTTAAAATAAAGCAAATTTGAATTGACTAAGATTTTTAGGATGAAAAGAAAGACAAAAATTCTTTAAGTCGGTAGACAACTTTTGTTAGCATATTTTTTTGTATCAGTGAGCGAAAAACAACTGTAAACTTCATTCATGCACGTTTTATTGACTTTATATTAGATAACTTAATGCAAACATTTACCTCTTCTTGAAAAGATGTCTACCGTTCTGGATCAGTTTCTAATTGTACACCAACAATAAGTAAATTTCACTTCTGTAGACATCTTGAACTATGTGTGTCATACAATTAATCTTGAAGGTCAGTATTTTACGCTTAAAATGTATAAAAGATTATGTGTCATAACTATAAAAGCTTAGTTAAATAGAATAGTAATGAAAGCTTTTCGGTATTAATGTAGCGAGTGAGTAGATAAATCCAACTCCAGTCATGCTTAAAACATACCATTCTGACAGTGATTACTGTCCTGTTCTGTTTGTTTATCGACAAGAAGCTTTGTTCCATTTAGATTTCGTTCCTACAACCACTCATGAACATGGCAACTGACTCAAGGAGGCCTATGAATTCGGCAAGTTGTTGAATGTCTTCAAACGTCAGTTGAATAAGTTTTTCAAAAGACCACGGACAGTAGTAGACTAAGAAGTAGAAAAGACATTAGCGGCGGGCAATACCGGATAACCTTTCAGCGCATCAGGGAAACAAGTTTTACGAAGGACAGTAAAAGTGAAGTAGTCTTCGAGAAGAATACCACTTCATTGATGTCCCAGGAGAAACAGCAGGGACGCCAGATAGAACACTCAAAGTAGCACATAAGTTTACTAAAACAATACTGTGGTCACACATCATCCAGTTCCATGGACAACAGGAGGTGGACAACTGTGCTGCAACTTTAGTTGAGATCTCAAAAGCTAACTCTAGTCTAAAACAAGTTGGAGAGTCTAGACAAGATGGTTTAGCGAAACTGATACCTGAGCATTGCAGTGGCAAAGAATCTACCTCGGATTTTCACGGAAATATTAGAGTGAATGACTTAATATCTGTGATGCTGCTACGTAGGTCTCCAAAAAGGAAAATCGCAAAAACCAGACAGATTTTAGACGTTCTCTGACCAAATCCCTACACTTCTACAAACTCTAGAACACAAATATATTTCTTGAGCTGATAGAGTGGGATTTTGGCACTACTTAACCGTGGATTAGTGTCCTGAAAGTACTGTGTACTAATAAAGGCGCTCGAACTGAACTTATGCAACTATGTTCCACTTTATGGAGAGTTGTCATTCGTATGTCTACAGTTAGCCATGTCTGTCAAGCATGTTAATAATTACCATTATTTCATTTCATTGTAGACGTACTTCTGTATGAATTCATCATATTTAGATGGAATTTTCGTGTGTCGGTGGCATAGAGGTTAGGACGCTCGCCAACCATGCAAATGGTCCGGGGTTCGATTCCCGGCCGACGCACTCCATTACCTCGCTAAGCCAGAAATAACGCTGTTGAAGAGGGAAGGTTGGGCATAAGGCTAGCAACCCCATCCTGTAAAATAAACACCACTGCTACCGAAACTTCAAGCCACTAGCCTGAAGCCCTATGTTCCACTGAGGAACGTGAAGGAAAAAAAAGAAAGAGATGTAACCTTCAGCTGAATACTAAGATTTATATATATATGTGTAAGATGACAAACATGGGAAGCTAGGCAACTAGTAAGTGAACTACAATCAATCAATCGACATAACAGGTGAAAATGTTCTACAGGTTACGTTCAAATAGATAAAGGGGGATGTTAGAGACTGAAAAGTAAAATTATAATAGAATATGCTTCAGTTGTGTCACTGCAGTAAACCCTTAGTTATGTAGCAAAATTTTAGCATGATTGATTCATGGTGATTTATTTACTAGCTACATAGCTCCCAGCGTTTGCCTCATATTACATATACAACACTTCATATAGAGTATTGTCCTGATGAGTCGTACTGAAATTTACACGAATTCACTAAATCCCGCTTAGTTAACATTCATTGTATGTTTTAAGTTCACACCGAGAAATGACTGTTTCCAAACAGGTAACTGTCATTTTTTGATTGCACACTAGTCAGTAACTAGTGTAATGCGTCTAGTCCTATCTTCGGTGCAGACTGAATTCTATCAGTCATGTAACTGTCTTAATGCCGGAAGGCTGATATGTGGGTAGAATTTGAATTAGTGTTATTAGGCAGGCTGCAAACAACGCACTCATGTTTATACGACTTGAAGATAAACTAAGTCCACAGAAGGAGCCTGTTTACCTTTGTTTCTCTTCAAAAGGCACTGTAAGGTACACTGAATTATCTATTCAAAAGTTTAAGCGTAGTTACTCTTTGTGTATCTTTAATTCAAACAGAACACATTGGAGATACTAACCACAATGAGTGTTTTATTCAATACATAGCAGGATATCAATTCGTATCCTGATGTCTATGATAACCATGGTTTTACATAGGAAGGATAAGAGTGTAAGTTCTTCTTTAAGATTCACAATCGTTTGCAGGAATTTGATTGGTTACAAGTCTAATCATAAGTTGACATCAGTTAAAGAACCACTCGAAACCAGGGAGTACTGGACAGTTATTTCTTCCGGATTTGAGACTCCTCATCAGTACACACACACTGGGTTCAGAGCCCAGGACCTTCCGGTTATAAGGTAAACTCGTAAAGCATTCAACTGCTAGTCTATGGAAAATGAGAGGTGATTCGGATTTCCACTAAAACATTTTTTGTAATAACTAATACTGTCTACAAGAGTGAACCTTTTATCACCTTTTGATTCATGTCAGATAGAAGTATTAATATTTCCACAAATAACTGAGTAGTGACTATTTGACTTTTCAAGTGTCTACCTCATTATGGGTATATTCGAATAAGACGAAACAAGCGTTCGAAATACCACCAAGTAAATGTTAGGAAGTTGAAACACTGAGTGTGCAGATACTTAAAAATAAATGATTGATTAAAGTGAATCAACAACTAGATAACTGAAGGCAATAAAAACACATACGAACGGCAGACGTTGTTTACTTGATAATCAAAGTAATATTTTCAGTTATAATAACCAACTGGAATAATGTTTAAAAGAGAGTGAAGATAAAATTGGAATAATGTCACTTAGACCAGGTTTAGCAGTTATGCTCTAGGAACCGTGTGTTTTCACAAGTATACACTGGAAATTGAGAAAAACTGAATATCCACATTTACTACTTCAAATGTGTCGAGGATATACGGCTTGAATATGAATATCAAGAAAGGAAATGCCTTACTTCAAATCACTGTCAATAAAAAAAATCTCCTTTGAATCCTTATTATTATTATTAATTCCTTGGGTTCCAAGTGGAACAAAGCGCTTCAACAACACCTCTCCACTTTGTTCTACTTTCTGCCGTCCTCTTCAGCTGGGTCCACGATTGCCCATAATCTCTCATCTCTTCCTTTCCACACGATCTCATCCATGTCACACTCGGACGACCCACTCGTCGCTTCCTTTTGGGATTCCACTCGAGCAATGGCCTGACGCGCGATTTCATTCGACGGCTTCCTCAGTGTATGCCCAATCCATCTTCATTTTCTCCTATATATTTGTTGAGCGATTAGCTCTTGGTTTGGTTCGTCGCCAGCCAGAGTTTTTTGTTAATTATTTTTTCTGGCCGGCCGCCCATTTGATCTTCAGTATGGAGCCAGTGGAGACAGCTGTTGATGAAAGTCTGCAACCTGTTTGAAATCCTTTTCGTGACACACAGGTCAAGTTTCAGACCCTTAAAGAATGACTGACTTCACACTGGTGTTGAAAATCCGAATCTCGTTCTCTACGCTGAGTTAGTGCATAATATTTCCAAACAGGTTTCAGCTTGATGAAGGAGTATTCTGCCTTTCCGATTCCGGCCTACTTTGGCGTCTTCATCCGTTCCGCCTGTAGTTGAAACCGTGCTTCCTGACCAGATCAGTGGAGGAATTGCCCTCTGTTAAATCCCCCCCCTTTGATAATGACTGGTGCTGGTTTTTGTTACTGTTGCTGTTGACTGGTTGTCTTCATCACCTCCATCTTCCCTATGGTCACCCACAGTCCTGTCTTTGCTACCAGCCTCTTCATCTGGCTTATTAGTTTTCGCCTGCAAGTCTTCGAGTGTGTGTGACAATAGACATAAATCATCTGCGAAATCCAGATCTTCTAGAGTCTTGTCATCGGTGGTCCAGCGTATTCCTGACTCCTAGCTCCTGCTGAATCCTATCACTTTTAAATCCCATCACTCCGAATTCGGTCTATTATGTCGGTCTCACACCTAATGCTTCACTATATTAAAACATGGCAAACTTCATAAAAGATTCATTCATCGCATCTTGCTATCATTGTTATTATTTATACTTTCTCTTATTTATTATTATTCCCTAGGACTCTGAGTATAACTTACGGCTTCAGTAGGACATTTCCACTTCACTCTCTTCTCTGCAGTCTTTTTTAACTGGCTCCCCGACTGTCCATTAGCTTAAATCTCCATCTCATACTGTGGTGAGAGCTGCCTACTAGCCAAATTGGTAGACAGTAATTTACGTCAATATTTACGTTCCCAAGATTTGTCGTGAGAAAATGTGAACAAAGATTGATTCAAAACCGACCACAACATACTTTGCGTAGGCGGATGCAGTTAACATATAGAGGATTTGACATTCAAGAAACAGTCACAAATAGATGAAAGATGAACTTTACGTGAGAAACAACCAATCGGAAGACTGTGTTTGTTTGCTTAAATAACCATAGTAATGTACATGCAAATATATAAATATGCGTTGATTTCCTTAATAAATGATCTGTTGCCTGACTCTTGCCTTCTGTTGTTACAATACTATTTCCCTTGTGTCAGCCTTGGACTCAGAGATCTTCGTTTCTTAATTGGATTCCATTCAAGGGTATCCTTAGTGTATGTCCTCTTGCACATTTGTTTGCCGATAGGTCCTTAACTAGTTTGTTGCCAGAGTTCTTTAGCTGACCGAATGTTTACTGGCATAAAAGTGTATTAGGAAACAATGCTACTCACCACCGAACAAGTAACATTAAATCAAAACTACTGAATATTACAAAATCACAAGTATGAACAAATATCTCAGGAGTAAATGTACAAATTATAAATGTGTAGCAGAATGATTATTCTTCCACTGACATCATTATTAAGTGGTAGATAATTTACCAGCATGGGTGGATGTTGGCTGAATTATGGACACTAGTCATTGCTTTCGTGTAAATACACTTGTTATTCATACTGCCGAAGTTGGCCAAAAAAGGTAAGATAGTACAAAGTATATAATTTCCCATAGTATTATACTGAAATATGTACTCTTTATTTATGTGACACTGATTTTTGCTCCACAGTTTATAACAGTTAATATGGTGAGTAGCTCTACTTTAGATAAAGGCAGGTTTTATCTTTTTCCATGTACGTAGTCTTATAAGTCGCAAAGGTTTTATTCATGAGATGTAATTTATCTATACAGTTAACAAAATAAACTACCGTAGTGGATAAAATCACAGTCGTAGGCATCTATCGTCACATCTTCTTGGAAATCTATGTTTTGCTTGACTTTATTTAAACATTAAAAAAACATTTTGCTGAATACCATTCTCATGTCTTTGTGCTGATTCAGTTTATCGCTGTATAAGTACGCGATTTAATTCAGAAATTTTCTTTGCCACAGTAATCCAAGCAGTCTGAAACTGCTTTTGTCCGCTGCTTCCAGAAGAGCCATAAAATATGATCTATTTCAGTTACTGCATAATGCATTAAGTAGTTATCAACATGCAACACTTTATTTCTATATGATGCAGTGTTACAACATTTATT
>OX235279.1:86635395-86654424 GCA_944472155.2 Trichobilharzia szidati | reverse complement strand
AGTTCAAATCTCAGAGGGGGGAAGAATTCCCTCAAGGTTGCAGATACGCCCTGCTGATGAGTGCCAACAGGCACGAAAACTAGGTCCAAGGCTTCCAATCATCTAATACTAAGTCGATTTGGGTGTTGCAAATCCTTAAATAGATCACATTACCATTACATCATCATTCAGCGGTTGACTGCTGTAAATTCCAGGCAATAATATGACCATCATTACATTTGGAACTATGACAGTGTTCAACAGCAGAATCTGTATTCCATGCATAGATGCGTAGTAAAAGTTCCAATTACTATCAGCCAAGAAAAAATGTATACAACTGACTGACGATCATCTTTTTTAAGTAATCATTACTCCATTACAAAACATGTGATCATAAAACATTTCTCTCTACGCTAAATGAAAATAAACAAGCACACAGATTAAACTTAACTAATTGACTTTTATTACATACAAACTCATCCATATATATATATATGTATTATTTTGAAAATGATCTGTTTTCTTTTAGGTATATTTCTGTATTTTTTTTCTGAGTGATTCCGCATTAAAAAACAAAACAATCAAATTAATCAAATGTAATTTAACAGATCAATAATATTTCAATCAATACACGGTATGAAAGCAATAATTTATGGATTCGTTCTAGAGGAAGACAAACTTTTTTAGCTAATTAGCTCGTTAAGATACATAGATGGATTGCATAGGCATTACAATAATAAGTATTTGATAGTGATAATAATAATTAAGTATTTTGGCCCGCATATTTTCATCTCATTGGTGGAAATTATGTTTTGTGAGCTTTGTATGGATTGTACTCGATAGAGAATATGCTGCACCTGACCATTGTTTATACTGATACCACTGATCAGTCGCTACTTCTTATAGTAATCTGTTGAAAAGTGAATTTTTTGTGGTCGCGTTCTTTAAGTTGAGTGGTTTAACTGAGAAGATTTCATTGTCTTCCTGGACAACATGTTCAGCGCGAAATTCAGTATGCGTTCTGCATGAATGCTATAATTGTATCTCTTGACAGTTGTTGTCGTGACTGATTGTTAATTTTTATCAGTATTGATCGTTTTTATTGACTTGAATGAAGTTTGATCTGCTTTTTCACGTGGCTTATTCTTTATTAGATGATATATTTTATCTATCACAATATGACTGTTTGATCGCTGATTCGTCTAAATACCAGGGATTTCTAGTGCTTTTTTTCAACTTTTTAAAGTTTCCCAGTCAAGTTGATGTCCACAGTTATTCACTTACACGAATACATATTGAGTCTTTTAATAGCCAGTTTATGTTCTTGGCTGTGGACGTCCACTTTGACCAATATAGCGCTTATCACAGTTAATTCAATTTATTTTATATATGGTGTTGACCTTATCTTCTTTTGCTGCTGAGTCGCTTGGTCTGCCTAATACTGAAGGAAGCGATATCTGTTTTGAATGGTTTTTAGTATTCTAGCCGTTATTTCGGGAAGATTCTCGCCGTTTCTAAGGATGGTCTCTTGCTGGGAATACTGTTCAAGAGAACTATTTTGGTGTGATCCAGACTAATTTGTTGGTGACTTAATTTAAAATTAAGAGGAAAGCGTAAGTCTCCGTGAACGACTTCTGTATTATATGCCACAAATTAGACAGATTATTTTCCACTGATTTGGGTCTATACTCATGATATATGTCCCTATATAACTCCTCCATTTGTTTCCCTTATTCTACTTTTTGACATATTACTCTCGCTTATATACAATGTGTATTAAACCTTCTTTGAGGGATAATCAAAAGCTGTTGTGTATAAACTGTTTTATACTTTTGACAAAACATGTATAATGCACTAGTCGGAATTCATTGACGGAGCTCGTCAATCAGCTTGGTGTATACCAGAGTCGTTTAGGAGTACCGACTCTAACATTTTACTCAGGCGAAATGATAGTCTAACAAGTTTTTGATAGCTGTTTTGATTCTTCCAGACCAGATGACTATTGGTCAGATTGGGATTGGCCTTTGATGGACTCCAGGTTCCCAATTTCTCATTTTAATTTGATCAAAACTCTGAGGCTTGCCATATTTGTAGAAATGCCCCTTTTGTCTCGCTGTAGCTACCGGTCCTGCTACATGAAGAGGGATGCCAGGTTCTGGTACATGTCACATTCCTAGGGCCTTTGTGGGTCTTCCTGAGAAGCTTTTCTTCATGACAGTGAGAAATGACTACTTTGAAAACTTTGGCTTTCGTCACACCTATAACATCAACCAATTCATGTTGAAAAAAGATTTCCGAAACTGGAACCTTGGTTCCCAAAGTGTGAGTGGATCTGGTCAGCCTTCGGAGATATATTTCCATGACATGTACCTTCTTTTGACGATTTCTCACTAATGTCATCTGCGTATGTGCGACAGCTCGTACAATTGTACAGTACTTTTTAATCTTCTTCAAGCCACTATTTATCTGTGTCAAACCTGCTTCGTCCGCCTCAATTCTTGTAAAATCGACGTATGAATCCCACAGTTAAGGGCTTTTCCGATACAGTCTTGAACATGCCATGACAACAGTGACCATCGGTGGACATTCCATGAATTCATACACGAAAGATCTCCAGAGAGTATAAGCAAACAAATAAACAAATCTTGTTTGTGGGTAGGCAAAACACAACAACCAGAAATATTCGCATAATGCTTAAACATCAGATAGGCATTATTGCATTACATTCACTCACTGAACAAACAACTGATGTCTTTTAGGCCTGCATTTTGTATTATTTGTGATTAACTTACTACTTACTTACAGTCTGTTTTGTATTTATTACTAATCTCAGCTCTAATTCGAATTCTTTCCACATTTAGTTTTACGCAAAGTGGATGAGTTATACTCTTTCCTTCTAACATTCTTATCAGTATAGATTAACCGGCTCATGTTTTTATGAGTGTTAATTACACGTTGATAACGTCAGCTGTCTTACAGAGATTATGTAAGTTGTTTTTTAAAAATATTTTACAGCTGATAAAGTGAAGAAACAAAAAGGTAAAGAGCAGTAAAAACAAGCGTTTTTTGAAAGTTGTGTGACCCACTGTGATGGTGTACTGTTATAACAGTTGTGTTCCACTTGTCATGTTACCTAGTGGAAAATACCATATAGCCTCATATTGCATTCAAGAAGCATAATGATCCGAATCTGTTCGAAGCCGCACTGTGTGCATGAATACAAAAATCTGTGGAGGATGATTTCTGCTAATTTTCAGTGTCTTTCATAATTCCAATAGCCTCTATTTTTCTAATGTTATGAAAGTTTTGTTCGTAACGTTTTAGTGGTTACTGAAAGAGTCAGTTATTTTAATGGATTTCAAATCACTTGACACATGATTAATCCTAAAAAATGGGAAAGTAAGATATATAAGGGAGTGTTTCCTGCTTAATCCAAAAGATTATACACGAAATATTTATGCAGTAGGAGTGATGGGCGATAATAGTGTCTTAGCGAGATTCCCTATCGGGCATTAGACTGTCAATCATAGTGTAAATAAGAGCCCTCAGCATAAAGAACAAGATTCAGGTTTTCAACAGAGATGTGAATTCACTTCTCCTTTATGGGTCAGAAACATTGCGCTTCACGAAAAGCATTTCCAACAGATTGCAGACCCGCCTTCACACTATATCGAAGAACAGATTGCCAGAAAGAAGTGGAAACAAGAAACTAGGGGAACAAACCAACCAAGAGACGATCACTCAACAAATATGTAAGAGAAAATGGAGATGGATTGGGAATACATTGAGGAGACCGTCGAATGACATCGCACGCTAGGCCCTCGAGTGGAATCCCAATGGGAAGCGACGAGTGGGTCGTCCTAGGGTGACATGGAGGAGATGGTGAGAGGAGGAGATAAGAGATTATGGAAAATTGTGGGTCCAGCTAAAGAGGACAGCAGAAAACAGAACAAAGTTGAGGTGTGTTGTTGAAGCCCTGTGTTCCACTCGGAATCCAAGGGAATAATAGTAAAATAATAATATAAGAGACGCATCTCTAAAACTTCTCGGAGACTGAAGTAAGGAGTCCCATTACTTCTTTCAGTAAATCAGTCTTACCTCTTAAATTTAAAAATTATCTCAGGCATGAAGAGACGGTACAGTGTCTCCATTATGGAGGAAATTTTATTTTGATAAAGCCTCACAGTTTTCTAGAGCA
This sequence comes from Trichobilharzia szidati, assembly GCA_944472155.2. Taxonomy (NCBI): domain Eukaryota; kingdom Metazoa; phylum Platyhelminthes; class Trematoda; order Strigeidida; family Schistosomatidae; genus Trichobilharzia; species Trichobilharzia szidati. The sequence goes on along the minus strand of OX235279.1, from coordinate 86,650,247 downwards.
AGACTTTACTCTACCACAGTGAACCAGTTCTGTTCTTATGTCAGTGATACGTTGTCTATCTAGTATCTTTATTCGATTGCGAACTGTTTTTTTCAAAACAAACTACTAGACATTAATTGTTGATCTAAGACCATGTGATTTTTGACAGTCTGTGTCTGCGTATTTCACTATCGTCATTTATTGAATGTGTTGGATTGAATGTTGTGATTACACGTGAAACTGGAACTTCTCTTTTTTAAGAAAACTCACTTTGGTATGACCGAACAGATGACTGAATACGTGTGACCTCTTTTGTACACCAATCTTTGATTTTTGTAAAAATTTCATCATTCCACTGAAGATGTTCAGATTTTTCATCAAAAAAGACTGTTGGAATTATGTGCTTCAGTCTCAGTGATATTTTTACGTAAAAAATGTTTATGTATGTTTACTTTTCATTCAGTGAGCAGTTTCTGTGAAACTTCTAGCTAAGAACTTGTTTAAAGTTTAAGTAAATGTTACTGTGATTTCAGACTAAAGGAGTCGTGAGACAGCGAGTTTAGCAAGCTGCAGAAAGTACTAGGAAGCTAACTAATTGAGAGGATAAACAGCCCAAATTCAAACCTAAGGAAAACATGAGACGAATAGGGGAGTTTATAACTTTCATTTTAGTTATTGGGTAAACTGAAACGATTGTGCATTGACCTTTAATAGATCACTCTATCAGTTTTTCTGGACGTCAACCACCAAAATACTGTTCCCTAAGGTTCCGTGTGGAATATAAGGCTTCAACAGCACATCCCAATTTCATCCTGTTCTCCACAGTCCCCAGTAACTGGCTACTCGGTTGCCCATAAGCTCTCATGTCCTCCTCCCAGTCAATCCCCTCCACGTCACCCTCAGACCCACGCATAAATCGTCTTTTCGTATTTGGGTTCTACTCGAAGGTCTGCCTGGCGCTTGATCTCACTCAGCGGTCTCCTCAGTGTGTGTCCGACTCATCTCCATTTTCTTCAGCATATTTTTAGGCGATAATTTTCCAGAGTCCCTCGTCGCTAATCCTTATTGATCATCTGATCTTTAGCATGGAGCACAGTTTACTGGCTTGTCCTGAGCCCTGAAAAGAGAAAGAATTGGGCGTGGGGCTGGTGATCCAATGCCGGAAAATCAACTCAGTCGCTACAGAAACTTCACTGTACTGAAGAAAATCGAAAATAAACATATTCTTCGATGGAATCACACAGACGGAATGAAGCAGGCTAGTGAAGGCCTTTGGGGAGCCAGTCAGCCGATGTGTCTTTTTTGATGAAAGCAAAATTAAGCATTTAAACCTCAACTACTAAACGTAAGCTAACACGAACTATTTAGTAGGATCATGGCTTGTTTCATTATTTTCCGAAACAGACCAGAAAAAGAATTTTCAGACAGGTAATTTGATGGCAGTTTACTAAGGGTTGATGTACTAAACATCTACAAAGTGAACAGAGCATATTGAACAGCACAGAGAATTTCTTATGCAGCTTGAAACAGATATTCTTTACAAATGTAACTGATAATAAATGGAAAGGAGTTTGAAAAGTATATGTTACTTTTCAACAACAAAATGTTACAATGATATAATGAGACTTCACTTTTTTCTGTTAGTATCAAATAGATTAGTGGGTTGCATTTATTTTTAACTGACCAACCATGATCATACATATTGGGGAATCGTTGGAAAATATGTAAAATTGGACTTTAAAATAATTAAATTTCTGCCATTTTGTAAATTAGCATTTATGTGTTTGCAACTGTTCAACAACGCAATCCAGGATCAGCATTTCCTAAGTACAATGAAATTCTGTTATTATAACCATTACACATTTTCATCCTAATTTTCCCAAGCAAACAGTTTACTGCTCATTGTGTGTATTTAGCTTCATATCGTGGAGTAAATTTACCTTATCCTTTCGCTTTTCGAGCCCGAAGTTTCAGTATCGCTGGTACTAATTTATTGTGCTGGGGTTTCGAAAGTTTCACGTCTAACGTTCCATGTTTTCCAGGATTACCACTGGCTAGGTGAAGTCTAGGACTGCATCAGCTGAGGATTGAACCTGAACATCCCACATGGTTGGTAAGTAGTTTACCACTGAACTACAGAAGGTTAACTATTTACAAACTGTCTGCTTTCAATTAAAATGTTCTAAAAAAGGTAAGCCGGTATTGGCATTAATTGCGATGAAAACCACGAAATATAAGTTTGCATGTCTAGATTTTGTCATTCACTGGGTTTTTTTTTCTAGCCTGTAATTCTTATTTATAAAAATCATTTGACGAGGGAGTCACTGAATTTTCTTTTGTTGTTTATTGACAGCCTGTAATCTACAAAAACTTTCAGACCCTTAAAAATTCCAAAAAGTTTCTTCATCAAGTCCAGAATAGCTGGTAGCTAAACAGGAATGAAATGGCTACTTTGCGTTAGCCTTCTTCATTTAAATTTTTGAAGTGAACTTCCTCTTTGTTAGTTAAAGATTTGGAAATCCAGAAATTAGCGTATTGTTTATCATAGAGGGGGCGTTGATGAAACCCCAAAATAAATTTGCTAATTTCTCTTGGTTTCATCAACTATCAACTAGGTGATCCTAAATTAGACTATGTCGGTGGCATCGCCGACCATGCACATGGTCCGGGGTTGGATCCCCAGCCGATGCACTCCTTTACCTCGCAAAGCCAGAAATAAGGCTGGTAAAGAGGAAAGGTTGGGCATGAGGCTAGCAATCCCATCCTGTAAAAATTGAACACTGCTACAGAAACTTCAAGCTACTAGCTTGAGGCCCTATGTTCCACTGGGAACGTGAAGGAAAAAAAACTACTTGTTAATTTCGTAAATCAATGTAAACTGTGCACTGGAGATATATTTGAAGACCAACTCGTTTACTTACTGATCTTGGATAAGAGCTTTTATATTACATAACCAAATAAAATCATACCTTACTTAGTGAAGTGTTTATTGATTGTGTAAGACACATAATAATGTAGGATGGTATTTGTTCTTTTAGTATCGTTTTTAATGTTGTTCGACATAATTAACTGATAATCTTAACTACTAACATTATTACCAGTATTTTAAAATTCTCTGTAAGTTTGTGATCTCACTGTCACTACTAATACCAAATATGAACTGTCATTAACAATCCCGTAATATTATCTTTGTAATTGTTTTCAAGAGATTTGGTAACGAAATGTTTATTGGAATTCAGTACCTCTATGTAGCGAAATTATGTACATCTTAACTGAAAATCGTCATTTGCACAGATCTTCCTTGTTGTACTGTAATGAAGAAAAGACCAGGGAGGCTGAACGAGTGAGTCAGTTATCTACTCCGGTCACCCAGAGGATAACCACTCGCACACCGAGGGCGTGTCTATCATGATGTCACCAACGTCAACGAAAGCCCTGATGGAATGGTAGGCGATCTCACCCAGGATAACGACCGCCAGATTCAACTCCAAAGGAAGGAAAGTGTAAATTATACAATGCCATACACCGACAAACAACGCAGACCTCGAAAAGAAAGAAGAATTCTACAGACAAGCACAGGCAACAATGGACAATACTCCAGTCGGCGACATTAAAATACTAATGGGAGACATGAACGCCAAACTGGGACCAGACAACAAAGGAAGGGAACTCATCGTGGGTAGAGAAGCTCTCGGAGAAATGAATGAAAACGGAGAACTCTTCGCCGACTTCTGCGCCTTCAGTGATCTAGTGATTGGTGGCAGCGTATACAAACACAAGGATATCTACAAGGCTACATGGGTGTCACCAGATGGGCGAACCAAAAACCAATTCGACTTCATCTCAATCTCAAGGAAGTGGAGGCTTAGCCTGCTGGACAAAAAAGTAAGAAGAGGAGCAGACGTTGGCTCAGACCACTACCTCGTACAAGGGATAATCCAGATCAAATTAAAAGCTTTCAGAGAAACAGGAGCTGCAGATAGACCACAAGCCAAGTTCAACACTCAAAAACTGAAGGACCAGGACACAAAGGACAACTTCACTGCAAGCATAAAAGACAAAGCCAAGACACAAATCAACACTGGCGAAGAGGTCAGCATCGAAAAGTACTGAAACAACTTGAAGACAGTGTGGAGTCAAACCTGCATGGAAGTTCTAGGCAGAAAGAAGAGACAGGACAAACAGTGGCTCACTACGGACACTTGGAAACTAATAGAAGAGAGAGGGATGGTGAAACAAAAGATTCTCCAGTGCACCGATGAGCAACAAAAACAGGATTTGAATGCAAGCTACAAGACACTGAACAAAAGAGTAAAGAAGAGTGCCAGAGAAGACAAAAGAAAGTACTATGAAACCATGGCCAATGAAGCAGAACAAGCAGCAGGCAAAGGAGACCTCGCAACACTCTACCAAACTACTAGGTACCTATCGGGCAAACGTTTGACACAAATCAAGCCGGTGAAGGATGACAATGGAAAGTCACTCACCGAAGAAGTGGAGCAAAGGAAACACTAGGCTGAACACTTCAAAAGACTCCTAAATCGACCACCACCTACAACGCGCCCAGCAATACCAACAACGGAGACAGAGCTACCAGTGAACACCAACCCTCCGAGGAGAACAGAAATCCTGAAGGCAATCAAGATACTAAAAGCTGGAAAAGCAACAGGACCAGATGGAATCCCAGCAGAAGCGTTGAAAATGCACCCAGAGACAACAGCGGACTTGATGATGCCACTACTGGAGAAGGTTTGGAAAGAAGGCAAAGTACCCGAGGATTGGAAGAGAGGATACTTATTCAAACTACCAAAGAAAGGAGACTTAAGTCAATGCAAGAACTGGCGCGGAATTATGCTCCTGTCCATCCCAAGCAAAATACTAAGCCGCATCATCCTGGAGAGAATCAAACATGCTCTGGATGAAAAACGTCGACCGGAACAGGCTGGATTCAGGAGAAACAAGTCATGCATTGATCAGATCGCCACATTACGGATCATCATTGAACAAAGCTTGGAATGGCAGACACCTCTCTATCTCAACTTCATCAACTTTGAAAAGGCCTTTGACAGCGTCGATCGGGAGGTTATTTGGAAACTACTTCGCTACTACGGGGTGCCACCGACAATTATACATCTCATCCAACAGCTGTACGACAATGCTGCATGCCAAGTAATCCACAACAGGAAACTTACGGAATCCTTCGAAGTGACGACAGGAGTAAGACAAACTGCCTGCCTACTATCGCCAATGATTTTCCTGCTTGCAATAGACTGGATAATGCGACAGACAGCGGGGAATGAGGAAACAGGCATAAAATGGACTCACACAAAATACTTGGAGGATCTTGACTTCGCCGATGATATATGTCTGATTTCCCACAAACTGGAAGACATGCAAACAAAAAGCAACAAGTTAGCAGAAGAAGCATCAAAGATAGGACTTCAGGTGAACATAGAGAAAACAGAGGTAATGAAGATTCCTGAACAAGAACAACAACAACAGACAACAATCAGCATAAATGGGAGGAACCTGAAAGAAACAACCTCTTTTACCTACCTGGGAAGCATCGTTTCAATTACAGGCGGAACTGACGAGGATATCAAAGCAAGAATCGGAAAAGCAAGACAATCTTTCATTACTCTCAAGTCTGTGTGGAGGTCAACAGCACTCAGCATGGAAAATAAGTTGCAGATTGTCAACTCCAATGTGAAGTCAGGGCTACTATACGGATCAGAGACTTGCACTGCGCGTCATAAAGAGCATCTCAAACAAACTACAGACCTTCGTTAACAGTTGTCTTCGCTCAGTACTCAAGATCAGATGGCCAGAAAAGATCAGCAACAGGGAAAGATCTCTGGGAGCGAACCAACCAGGTACCGATTGTGAAACAAATATGCAGAAGGAAATTGGGATAGATTGGCCATACTCTGAGGAAACCATAAAGTGACGTCATTAGAAAAGCCCTTGAGTGGAACCCGAAAGGGAAGCGGCGAGTTGGTCGTCCACGTGTGAGGGTGACATGAAAGAGGTCATGTGAAGAGGAGATGAAAACGTGTGGGCAGACTCTAGCAGAGAGCCGAACGCAATGGAGACGCACGGCTGAAGCCCTATGTTCCTGTAGGAATTAAAGCAAAGAATAATAATTGTTTTTGTTTTATTCTACAGTCCAGCATGACCAGCTCACCCTGTTCGTTTTCTAACTCAGAAGTGAATTCGATCCCGTCTAGCAATGAGTTTACATGTGTGAAACAAATTAGGGATGTGTCCAGATTTCAAGACGATGAATGTGTCATCCACATGTCCCCACCATAACCTTAGAGCCAGATTAAGCGTTCTAAGAGCTTTATGTTCACAACTGTCCATGAATATGTATGCCACTACTGGGGATATTGGTGATTCCATTCCCACCCCAATCGTTTGTTGATATGGTTTATTTTGAAATATGAATACAGTGGAGTTTAGACATAACTGAACACTAAATATTATTTCATCAGCCGAGAGCTTGGTCCAACTTATGAATTCAGGATCAATGTTCAGTTCATTCCCAACAGCCTCCAGAAGTGTATTAATGGGAATATTAGTACATAAACTGATTGTGTCAAAACTAGTCATTTTTCATCTTTTTCCAATCGAATTTCCTCTAGTTTCTGTTCCATTACATAGGAGTTAGTCAACCCAGAATGTCGACTGTCTCTAATGAGGCATAACACTGATTCTTAATATTTAGATAACTCGTAAGTCAGGGTATTCCTAAAGTCAACTATTGGTTTGAAAGGCTATCGTGCTTTATGAATTTCGATAGTCCCACACATTCTACTAGGATTATTAGTTTTAGGCATAAGATTGAACCATTCTGACTCACCCAATGATGACTTCATATAGCGTACTAGATCACCACTAGTTTTTTCTGAAAATTTTATTCCTAATAGTGTCGACAGGTTTTCTAACTTCCTCATATGGTCCTGTTCCAATATGTTGACTGACCTTGTTGATGTCACCTGATTCATCCATAACTACTGTTGTGTCACGCTTGTCCGATTTTGTGATCTCAATGTTTTTGTCGTTTCCCAAGCTTTTTAGAGCTGCTATTTCTTTCCTTTTGATAAGTAACTTCTTCCTTTCTTCTGATGTTTTAATGTCAAGATACATTCTGCTCTGACTTGTTCCACAGTAGTTTCGTCCATTTCACTTAATGCTACTTCTATACTAGGGATGACATCTTCAGGTTGCAATCTGTTAACGGCTACATTGAAGTTTATTCTCTTTTCAAGTACTTATATTTCATCAGAACTCAAGCCTCTTGTTGAGAGGTTAATTACCCATTTTGTTTTATTGATAGTTGACGGTATTTCACTAGTGAATACTTTCTCTTTAACAGAATATATTCCCTATAATAATTTGTTGAACATCTTAATTTCAGTATTTTTGGATTTTTTCAATGCAGTCGAACTTGACCTTTTAGTTGTTTCTTGCAACCTTTCATAATCCTTGTTATGAAGACAAATTAAGTCAAATTGTGAAACCGTGTGTGACTAAAATTCATATGATTATGAGTAGGAATAATTTATGCTCGAAATGTCATCCAGTTGTTAATACTGCATCGGAATGTGATATTTTTGAAATGAGTCGGGTCCCATTGGTTGCATAATCTACAAGCTCGCCTTGTAATCAGAAGGTCCAGCGTCCGAACCTTTGTAAGTGGGTTACTGTCAAAGAGTCCCAAACTATGACTGAACAACTCTTCAGAACTCCGTCAATTACTAGTTTTATTTTTTTAATTATTTTTATTTTGATTTACAGCTTGATTCCACACAGTATTTTCAGTACAAGTATGGAATTTTCACCATGGATATCGGTAGCCCAAATTTCACCGGCCGACCACAGATATCGGGTGCGCCCCGGCAGGGGATCGAACCCCGGACCATGTGCATGGTCGGCGAGAGTCCTAACCACTGTGCCACCGACGCACCTTACCTGTGATCCAACCTGCAACCAATCAGATCTCTGCAAACCAACACTTGAAAGTATATGAAAAGTTTCACAAAATGACAAATCCATCAGAGTTATTTTGTATCAAATTTATGATCCTCTAACAGAGAATCCATATCTGTATACACTGGATTCCACCAGAGATTGGCAGGTTTCCCAGCTGACGAATTTATTCTATTGAATCAGTTTCCACTAATTTTATTCACTATATTTGTCACTTCATGTTGAATCCCTAATTTGGTGAGCATTTCTCTCCTCTCTCAATAATGTTCAAGAGTGGATAGACATGGAATTCTATCTAACATATTGAAGTAGAAAAGATGAAACAATATATGCTGCTGATACCTCATCCCACCTATCCACCTACAAATCAGGACTTTTACTCTGTATATACTCTAAATAACAAAGACATTCTTTACTAAGAGTATTTATGTAGGCGGGGTGTTAGGCTGACTAAGTGTGTATTTAACTCTTTCACTTGTCACTACTACTATGCTTACCGATATCCAGGCTGAAAATTCCATACTTGTACTGAAAATACGGTGTGGAATCAAGCTGTAAATCAAATAAAAAAATAACAGAATATATATATATGTATATACATTCTTTTTTGTGTATGTGAATGACCACAACAACAACAACAACAACAACAACATCGACGTCAATAAATACCCTCGTCTGATAAGTACAGGAGAGGAATTCAACCCATTGCTTCACATAATATTTAAGACTTTTATTTTATAAATTTTGACCTTCTATGTCTGTATGGTAAAAGTTTCTTTTATTATTATTATTATTAATAACTTATTTATGTAAATGTTTGCTTGTGGTACGTTTTGTCTCAACATACACAAATACTTTTGTGATCTGAGTAGAAAAAAAAATAACACCGCAGTCATTTTGTATTTTATAAGCGTAGGTTAGTTTAACTCTAGTCACAACAACCAGTTTCATAATACTTCTAAAGTATGCCATTTTTGTATACAGGATTTTAATTAAATTGAGTTAGTGTAATACTTATTGTTTTCATTGTTGTAACAGTAGAGAAAGCTTTTCATAATAGGCTCATTAGTGGGCTCTAGGATTCCAGTAAAAAGAGTTTTGAGTGCAGTCAAAGTACACTGTCTTTTCACAACCATTCCAGCATCATTACCTTTAAGAAATACGGATAAAGTACCTAATTTTGACTCCTCTATGTTTATCTAAGGCATCGGTGGTTCAGTGATAGGATACTCGCCAGTGACTGATGTGGTCCAGAATTTTATTTACGAAATGTCACTTAGCCAGTGCTAAAGCAGTAACACCATGCCATAAAAAGAAATAAACACCACTTCTACCAAAAATTGGAAGCTTCAGATTGAAGCTCTAAATTCTACTAGGAACTTAAAGGAATAAAATAATCATGCACAACTACCAGTTTCAATACTCTTGAGGAGCTAGATATATCGAGCGAACAATTAGGCAGGTTCATCATTGGATCTCAAAAATTCACCCTGCAAGCTAAAGCTCGGGACAAACAAGATCTATTCTTAGCTCGATTTTAGTAGTACACTTTGTAGATGCTGACCATAAACTTGATGTTAATAAAGCATTTAATGTTATTTATCACATTCTCACTAATACTAATTAAAGTAAACGAGCTCATCTTCTATACACAGCTCAAACCATCGGAATCCACCTGAAGAAGCTAGATCTGTGTGTTCAAAAGAAATCCGTGAAGTCAATTTCTTTCCATGGCAGAAGTTATGTGAAGGTAAAAAAGACTGGCAATTTTCCCCTTCCTCTGAGTCATTTATAAGTTATCACTCTCCAGATTATTTTATTATTCTGTCTACTTCATCTTCAATTACTTATTACTTAATCAATTTGAGCACTCTTTAACCTCCTAATTACTCCTTATTTCCCCGAAAAGTTGGCATCACATTTTCTAGACTAATTACCAACGCCTTCCCATGTTACTCTTGATTACTTATTGTTAACAAACGCATCACCACTAGATTGGTAAATTTATGTATTGTGTTATGAATTGCTAAACACACTGGAGTAGAGCCATAGATGAGGACCTAACACAGAAAAGTAAATATCTCTTCAATCAGCCCTTTGGATTTCTGAATTTATTACTATCGAAAATCACATCTGTTTTGCCCATAAGATTTAAGAGTATGAAAATTCCCATATTGTGAATTGAATGTGGGCATGAAAGAAGAATATTCTTTTCAGTAAATTTTCTTAAGGTTCTTACAGTTAAAACAAATGGAGATATTTATTGTTACAATAATAGCCAGTTATGTGGTGGATACTGTTATCCCACGTAAAAATGCATTCTCCTCACAACCAGCTATTATTGTAGCAGTCAATATTATATTCACTATAATAAAGGATTTTTGTATTTCCCAATGAATGGGAAACTAAACGATACTGTCAGGAGTTACAAAAACCTTAATTATAATGAATATCATATACACAATGCCCAAATTTTTCAGACTGTTAAAAGTGAACTTGGTTTGGACATATATAAGGCAAATATTTTATACTTATTTTAATTTTATGCCATCGACAGGACCTCAGAGCAAAACGAGAAAGTCATTTTATCCTCTAACAAAGCATCCTAAATAACACATTAAACACCTGACATACAATAAAGATACACTAATAATACAGATATAAAACATAATATTCATCATAATAATAACAGCCACTCATGCGGTGGGCACTGTTCTCCTACGTACAGTTGCAACGTTCGGTCAGACCCACGCTTAATTTACGAAATATTGTCTGTTTCATCACATTTGGATTTACGATAAGTAAAACTGTATTAATCATGTATCTTTATTATATCTCAGCTGTCTAATTGTGTTACTTTGTTAAAAGACAATGACTTTTCAGCTTTGCAATGAGGTTCTACTGATGGCAATAATCAAAGATGATTGGTTTGAAGATTCGAATATCTTCTTTACAAATTGGCCTTGTCGTTTGGTGTCACCGATCTCAATTTATTTCATTGAACTGTTTCTTGTATGTAGTCATGCTTTTCTCACCACTTGAAAAGGATCCCTCAAAGGATCCCTCAAACTCCGAGACTTTATTCCATGAAGATTCACTCAGTCGAATATCGCATGACACAAAACATATCTCATTTCTGAAGATATTTGTAAATTGATACAGATATTCCAGGTGAAACACAGAAGCAGGTAACAGAGATTGTTTTGTATTTCTTTCTGTGAACAAGTTCTAAATATTTTAATGCTGAATAGTTTGCGGTCTGTTAGTCTCTACATCCATTGTAGGTTCATCAGGAAACCACTGCAGCTGGAGAACCAATGAAAACCAATTATTGGTATGGTGCAATCGTTATTGATTTCATCCCTGGTGGAATCATGTGGGTGCAGTGACGTAGATCTTCCAAACAGAAACAAAAACATGTTCACTACAATGTTTTTCCATGATTTTTTAAATGATGTCATTTATCTGAAGGCAAACAAAAACACTTACAAGATCCGAAAATAAAACTGAATTATTAAACATTGACTTAAGCAACCTAAAAATTCCCATTGAGTCATGTGAAGAAAAGGCGTTCAACGAAGAGCTACTCTTTTCGGCGATATCATTCTCACCCTGTACAATTGCGTATATAAAGTAAACTGCATTAGCAACAAAAGGAATACTTTCAAAGATGTGTCATTACAGTTGTAAATTTTCCATAACAAATCACGTAATGTAGAACGCTTTAATCGGCTAGAAACTGGAACAACATTCATAGAAGTAGAATGAGTGGCGTAATCTAGTTGACGGGGTTGAATGTAGTTCGACTAAACTTAAAACTGAACAATAGTCAAGTTAACAACAGTGGTAATAACGGGTGGGAGAAGGAAGTACCAAACAATTAAGAAACAAAAATTACATAGGTGGTGTTGAGATAGATCAGGTCCATTGTAGATTCAATGACTGAACAAATTTCTTTTGCATGCAGAGTTCAGGTTTCAATATATGAATTGCCATTGCTTCTATGGTTTGAAGAAGTTTGATTCGTACTCTTTTAGCCAGATTCTCACTTATTCTGTAGATAACTGTGAAGTTGTTTTTTGGGTTTCCTTGGTATCCTGATTCGATCAGGTGTTCTAGAATAAAGCTTTGCTGGTACTCCGATCAACCTTTTCTATAAAACCAATGATTCTCATGAATGTGAAGGATAAGCTGCTACTGTTGTCCCCATCAGTGTGCATCTTCCAAATTTCCTGCTCGTGTAGAGCTGGTTATGTCGGCCGCACCTAGATTTCGCTATCCGAACGCATCATCGAACACTTACTCTCACGGTTTATATTCAAATTAAAACACAGCTTCAGTAACTTGCAAGTGAAACTACGTTTTGAATGTTACTTTGATTAAATACTAGGTAGTCAGTAACTACAGTCATGAGTCTAGTCCTTTTTCTGGTGCAGACTGAAATCAGTCAGTCAGGTTTTCAATTTGGCCCGATGCTATGTGGTTCGCCATTACGATGCACCGTGAATTGCTGTTGAAGGTCAAATTCTTCTCATAGTGCCATTAAGTATGAACAGATCAGCGAAAAATTTGTGGAAAGTCATGAACTGAATCAGTGAAATAAATGTTAATTTATTTTTCAGCCTCCCTTGATGCGGTTACAAAAGAAATGGGTGTGTAGAACATCACAGGTGAATCGAAACTACAGTGAACTGGTTTAGACGAAATATAATTTTACATCAGGCTTATGAACAAGAACAGTCAGTGTTGTACAAATATGAAAGCACTTCTACATTTCATCTGCTCCCGAGTTATTTCATAACAGTCATACTTCTTTTTTATCATATGCTTGCTAACTGAACAACTTTAGGGCGATCAATTGTTTGGTTAGCGTTATTAGAAGACGGAGATTATCTAAAAAATGGGATGTATTTGCGCTAAACACACTGAACAATGAGACCACACATTTACTTATCAAGTCGATATTTATGTAAAAGTGAAGGGCAATTAAATTAAACAAAATGACAAAAAAGGATTTAAGAATGATTAACATAACGTTTGGTAATCCAATCTAATAAGGATTACCAAGGTAGGTTAAGAGTAATAATAAACGGTTTTTGAATACATAGGCGGGGGGTGCTTAAGTTCATGAATAGCTATAACCTCAGCGTATTTCAGTAAGCGCCTTTGACTATTTTTATAGATGACCTTAAATGCTGAGTTAACATCAGTCTTGTGGTTCATCTCGACTATATGTTAAATATAGACGAAGTTGGTAGTCTGACACCTGCGTCCATTGGTTTTCCACAATTCATTTGTTTTTCTAACCATTTCGGGATATGCTCTCCCACCCTCACGTGCAAAGCACGATTACTCCTCCCTATGTATGTGTGTCCACACACACGAAAATCGGACTGTAATTTGAAAAGAGATTACTAAATTTTTATCTCAGCATGATAACAATACTCACCCTGAGGAACCAGATACTAAGCACAACCTATTATAGAAGTGAAGATGAGGGCTGTTGATAACCTTCAGTCATATGTTAGTAACTGCCAGTGAGTTTCCTCCCTCTCAAATGAAATGGTCAGTGTGATGGGACTGATCATGCAGGGCCTAGACCATAACCAGGAGCCTAAATCTGCTGAAATGTAAGTTGGTTAAGATATCTGAGGCGATTGCCAACAATTGTGTTCGACCAAAGAGAAGGAAACAGGGAAGGAGTCAGCATTGGGTTATACTCGTAAACTGTTTAGTCTCACTGAAGAACATGGTCCTAACAGAGCTACGGTATTCAAAATAAACAACAAATGCTAGCTAATAAAGCAAGACCTGATAAATTCATTAAACTTAAGTACAGCTCTTTTAATGAATACTTAACATACCGCGTTAAACATACTATGTGAAATCTATATGGATATAATATCAACGCTTTCACGCCATCTGCCGTTGTCATTAAACAGACAAGCAGAAACATTCCTGTCACAACCAGAGAGCATAAATCAATTCATTGTGTACAGAAAATAATGGTCAGAGCCTTTGATTCTACCATGGTAGTAAATTCAACATGTTAACGATTATTACTGTTGCCGCTTTTTTAATTAATTAGAATTATTGTTACCTTGGTTAAAGCCACCCTCCATCAGTGTCATTATCAAAACATGTCCTTCAACCTCCGTCTTATTTCCATTCTTCATTATTACTATTATTCGTTGTACAATTCTTAGTGCTACCAAATAGTCCTTCATGTAATTAAGAACATATGAGTCAGCAAAGAGATCTCTTTTCGTAACTCCACTTCACAGCTGAACAGCTATTTAGGGTGTTTACTTATACAGTGTAGATTGACAACAGAGGTCAAAGATTACTGTCAGTTAATAAGAAAAGAAAAGGCGTTCAGCGAAGAGTAACTCTTCTCAGCGATATCATTCTAAAGCTGTACAAACTTATATATTGAGTAAATTGTATTAGCAGCAAGAGGAATATTTCCAAAGATCGAATCAGGACACCAAGCAAACCCAAAAAACAACTTCACAGTTATCTACAGAATAAGTGAGAATCTGGCTAAAAGAGTACGAATCAAACTTCTTCAAACCATAGAAGCAATGGCAATTCATATATTGAAACCTGAACTCTGCATGCAAAAGAAATTTGTTCAGTCATTAAATCTACAATGGACCTGATCTATCTTAACACCACCTATGTAATTTTTGTTTCTTAATTGTATGGTACTTCCTTCTCCCACCCGTTATTACCACTGTTGTTAACTTGACTATTGTTCAGTTTTAAGTTTAGTCGAACTACATTCAACCCCGTCAACTAGATTACGCCACTCATTCTACTTCTATGAATGTTGTTCCAGTTTCTAGCCGATTAAAGCGTTCTACATTACGTGATTTGTT